>OMMV01193086.1:0-10139 GCA_900302635.1 Chatrabus melanurus
GCAAAACTCGAAATCCAGAATAATACAAAAGGGGCCCGTTAACCAGAAATCCAACACGAGAAATACACTAAGAAAAAACCACGGAGGGAACACAAGAAGTGGGCACAGAAAGCGGTATAAAACACAACAATCGAGCACGGGACTGAGGGACACTGGGGTTTAAATACACAGGGAGATAATTAACACAATGACACACAGCTGGGAGGGACACACAGGAAGAAAGCAAAACAAATGGACACTGGAACCAGGGATATCAAAATAAAACAGGAAGGGAGCAAAACTCTAAAAATGAACCAAAACCACTAGGGGGAGGCAAAGGACAGGACAGAACCGTGACATTCACAAGTAATTCCATCAGTTTCTGGAATCTTCTGGAATCTCCCATGCTTTTTAAAGTGGCATTAATCTTGGTTTATGTAAATGATTGACCCACTGAAAATTTGACAGTGTTTCCAAAGTGATTCCAAGGCAGCTTGTAGTGACGCAGAGGCCAGGTCACCTGTAGAGAAAGTCTGCAGCTAAAGATACCCTTGCTGCGGCAGGTGTTAAAGCTGTAGAGACTCTCATGAAAGCTACATATTCTAAAACAGCAGGGAATGGACTAAAGGAATGGAGGCTAGCAGATATATGGCTAACAGTTAGGAGGGCACCCAACTGTGGACAAGTGACTGCATGAACTGTCTGAAAGAATCCAATTCTAACATTGCTTTTTGCTGTTCGTTTACTGGCTGAGTGCAGTACCCACTGACTGGAAATGAGAAAGGTCATAGGTTCTTGTGAAAAAGTTTCATCATGAGCAATGGCCATTTTCTGTATGCAATGATATCTCCAAAACACAAAGAGCAATTTCAATCAAACTTGGTGAATAAACTCAGTGGACCATCCTCTTACAACACAGGTCACAACAAGGTCATAGGTCAAAGGTCAAGGTCAAATCAGAGATCAATGACTATTTTCTGTGGCTATCTTCAAAACACAAAGTCACCATAATTTCTGGAATACAAATTTTTGGAACCCAAATATCTTCTTAGAGCTACAGTTTTATTAGCTGTGCCATCAGTGAACAAGGACAGCAACACTGTGCACAATTGGTCTTTTTTCCACTTAATTTTACAGTCCATATAATCAAATAGAACCACTGACACCAAAAGAGGATCAGGTTTGATTGGCATACATTGTAATGCACAATTTATAAAGAGTTAAAATTTGGGGATGAATGAGTGAAACCCGATGAATCAATATGTGCCATTTAAAACTGCATGACTGCACGTTGTGCAGGAGTCCATCTGGTGTCCATTTAATGATTCCCTCTTACCACTTTTAGGAGAAACATTTTCAAATCACAAAATTTTATCGTGCCCTGCGATAGACTGGCGGCCTGTCCAGGGTGTGCCCCGTCTCGCTCCCACACTGACTGCTGGGATAGGCTCCAGCCCACGCTGTGACACTTAATTGGAATCAGCGGGTTCAGCAGAAAAACACATTTATCGTGAATCAAAAGATTGATCGTGGCCCTAATTACTGACTACCCACATCACACACTGCAGTACTTTTCGTCATCTGCACCATGTCTTCATTTAAATATGGCAAACGTTATTCCTCTGGCTTTCATTTTGCACCAGGGTTTGCACAGCCTTCACAGCAGCAGCAGCAGGCAAGAAAAAGGGCCATATTTTCCAGCAGTGCCTCAGCGGGAGCCTGATGTCAGTGATCAGAGAAAAGAGAGTCAGATGACTCAGAAAACCTCCTGAGCTTATAAATCTGTGAAACATATTGAGCTGTTATCTTGAGACAAAATGCGGTATTGTTTCCCGGACTTAATCACAGTCCTTTTGTGCCGAGGTCTCTCACAGGAGTTTCTCTTGACCTCTTATAGCTGCTGCTAAATAGGAAGCGGAGCTTAATATGGAAAATAGAAAAACTGTGCTTATTGTGGCGAGGAGATAAGCGGCATGAACAATTTTGGGGGCTTATTTTAAAAAGGCACTGCCTGCAATTTCCTCTGACCGTTGTACGTGCGATACAAAATTTCAATATTTCAGTTTCATTTCCAGCAAGAAAGACTGATAAATTGAAATGCGACAAAGGACCAATATGGGGTTTTTTTTTCTTCCATTTTTATGCTTGCAAAATGCTCGAGGAAACGTCACACGGCATTCTCACAGCATGCAACAGTTTATGTTATTTGGCAATGAGTAGCAATCACATTGTTTGTGAAAATGGCTAAAGCCAGGGGGGGCGAAAACAAGCGGGAGACACAGGGAGGTTTGGATTGATGGACGTGGAAAGAAACAGAAAAAAACAGTGAGGCTTCGGAGGAAAGAAGCCAGAGAAAAAGTTGTAAAAACAAGCCTACTGTGCAACAAATGTCACATCACTTTCCTAAAGCCATTACTTGGAGGAGCTTGCCTATCCTGCCGACATCCTATTTAAACAGGATCTCTGAGGCTGGCGGCTTTTCTCGAGCAAACTCACCGATGAATCTTCTTCCAAACGCGGGCAGCTGTCGTTAAAAGAGAGTTTCGTCTGGCTCTTGTGTTGGATCTCTGCGAAAACATGCCCTTGTATCGCCTCTTCCACTGTGTTGTGAGCAGGGCTTTAAACCAGAATTTTTCAGTCAGTTTGATCCAAGCACAATCTGTATCCTAATGTTTCCAGTTTTGGGTTCCACCTTAAAATGATCCATCCCGAGCCGGTCAGAATCAAATGAAATACCAGTTAATAATGTTCCACGTAAGGCTGTGTTACATAACAAAATGTATCTTTAAGGTGTTATAAAAATGTCTATTGATATAGTTTATATATTACTATATCGCGAATGTCGTAGTTAACAAGCTTGGCTATGCTGGGCACATTGTTTAGCATTGATGAAGGTGATGCTTAAGACTGACATTTGTATAGTATATAGCACAATATTTACCTCCTCTGGTTGGAAACAGGGAGACCACACTACATTTTACTATAATCGTCTGCCTCCGATAAATGACGTTCAGTGGAAGACAGGAAGTGAACTCAGCACCAAGTTATTGCAAGCAGAAAATATTTTAATTTGTAATAAAAGAATGAAAAAAACCCCATTATTTCAAATAAACGTTTATGTTGCAGAACATTAAAAAATATACAAAGTTTCTGGTTTCGTTTTTGTTCCTAGCAACATATAAATTGTTTCTGGTTTTCGTTTTCACTCCTTGAACCATTTCAAACTAGAACCTGACCGATATGGATTTTTTTGGGGCCGATACTGATATTAGGGAGCAAAAAATTTACGACACCGATATCTGCCGATACATACATAAAAAATGCTAATGATTTTTAACATTTCATTATCAAACCCTTATGACAAAGAAATGTAATTGAGGTTTGATATTTTACAGTTTAAACATGAACTTTATTTTAAATAACTATAAATATAACCAACCAACCAACGTATATCACACTGTCATCATGCCGCCTTCACTCAGATTGGCAGTCGCTGTGTCGCATCTCTCAGCATTTGCATAAAATAGACTTCTCGTCTATTTTGGCCCCGCCTAGCTGATGGGGGTCCCAGCCAAGCTTGACAGCAGTGTAAATAATGTCATCGGAACACCCTCTTCTGGACAAACTACGTAATGACACCATTTCCAACATCCAAAGTGTTTTTCTGCATTGTTTAGTCGGTAAAATAAAAGGTTTCATATTTGCAAAAATAATACCGATATGTTTATAAAAGGTTCTTATAAGCCAATATTATCAGCCAACTGATATATCGGTTGGGCTCTATTTCAAAATCTTGGTTGTAAGACGACTTCACAAGGGTCACAATGTTGGTTGTATGTGGACTACATACTAGGTAAGATCTTGTTGATTTTTTAAAATATGTTTTTGGGAATTTTTCAGCCTTTATTAGAGACATGCAGCAAATGTTACCCAGGTCGGGATTTGAACCTGCGAACACTGCAGACCGCATTCTGCGGCATATTGTATGCGCCTTAACCCCTCAGCCACAAGCACCCCCAAGATCTGGTTGATTTTTGTCATGTCTGGGTGCATTCTAGTATTGGATGTTGTTGTAGTCTTTGGTTATATTTTAACCCCATTAAAAAATTTGCATGGTGACTATATTCCAGTTTAGACCTGAGAAGTCTTTTGTATAACAACGTTTCATGGTCTGTAAGCTGTAAAGTTCTTCTACGCATCCCAAACACTGAGGTGAAACTTTTTTCTTATTTGTGTTCATTGTTTTCTGTTTCCAATACAAACTTTTTATGTTTGTGTGCTTCCTGTTGACTTTTGATCTTTTGCATTCTTGGAAGCCAACCGTCCCATGCATGTAGTATACCGGTCCTTCTGTAGATTTTCTACATCCTTAATTTTGGCAATTGCTGACCTTTGATCCTGGTCTTTGATCCTGATCATTGATCTTTGATTAAAATTGCTGATCATTAATTTTTGAAGAACAGTATGTTTTTCTTGATGGGTATATGTCTGTCTTGTATTGATCATTTAATCAGGATCAAAAAATCAGGATCAAGGGGCAGATGCGTACCTTTGATCCTTTTTGCTGAACAAATCAGCAATGCTGATTACAGGACCAAATAAATCAGGATCAAAGATCAATGGCAGGATCAGGAGCAAAGGAATCAAGATCAAAGCTTTACATCAATATTAAATCAACTCTCCCTTGATCCACAGCCTCCTTCTCCACTAAATTTCAGTAAAAATGATTTTATGTCCTTTAGAGATATCCTGCTGCCTAACTAACCGACTGATTGACTGCAAACAGACAGACAAATGGGAATGAAAACATATCCTTCTTAGTAGAGGTAAAAACCATAAATAGAAGTAGTCCTTGGATGGATCCCTCAAGTGCTCCTGAAGAAATGTTTAGCCAGTCAGAATTTAAAACATCACTTTTTGTCACCAGTGTTGCACATTTGAAATCCAGGAGATAAAATGACTGGAAAAGTAAAGTTTACCAATGAGATGTTGATGTGGTATTGAGTTTTAAACCTTGCTGTAAATTGGAAATTAGTCTATAGTGACCCAAGATCGGCTGCATGGTGACTTGGTGGTTAGCAGTGTTGCCCATGTTTGCATGGGTTAATCTGGGCACTCCGGCTTCCTCCTACTTCCAAAGACATGCAGGTTAGATGAATTGGTGACTCTAAATTGACCATAGTTGTGAGTGAGTATGAATGTCTTTGTCTATATGTGTCAGCCCTGTGATGGACTGGTGGCCTGTAGAGGGTGTACCCCGCCTCTCAACCAGTGACTGCTACGATAGGCTCCAGCCTCACCGTGACCCTTAACTGGAAGAAGCGGGTTTTGAAAATGGATGGATGGAATGTTTCATCTGTTTTTCACTGGAGTCTAAGTTAGGATGAGTTATGGGTCAATGAAATAAAGAAGCAGTAAGTATAAGTACTATACAGACCGAGGGCCATGGGGATGCAAGAAGTGGATGAGAGTCTACAACTCCCCCTGGACAGGAGGCCAGTCCATCGCAGGTTACCAGTGCTGGTACCCATTTACAGATGGGTGGACTGGGGTGATGCAGTTGAAGTGTCTTGTCCAAGGACACAGACATGTCGTGTGAAGCACACATCTGGAATCACACCTAGGTCTATATATTGATAGTCCAACTCGTATCCCACACAGCCACTTGCTCTGCAATGAAATAAATCTCTAAAGAAAAGTGAAAAACAGGAATCAAAACAGTTATTGCTTCTTAATTATTTAGCAGGCCTTTCAGTACAATAAATTGCAAGAAAAGATTGAATGCTTCCTGGTGCTTCTTACAAAAGGACTAACACAGTAATGTTTCAAAAGAGACGAAAACAAGCCTGCAGTGTAGTTAAGATCACATGGGAATATACACAGAATTTATTACATAGCAAATTCAATTAAGGGCAAATTTTGTTGAAAATCCACAATTCCACACAGGTAGGGGTTACATGCTGTGACACCTTTCAAATATTCAGGGATTCTAATCTGTGATCCAAAACTAAAATGGGTTATTTTGTGCGATCCAAACTGGAATAGCAATGACACAGCCTCTTTCAATTTGGAAAAGTACTGTTCTGAAAGAAATGAGTAGATTGGGAATCACATAGGTCACAGAAATAATCAAAATTATGATATGTTTAATGATTTTCAAAAGACGACATTAGTCTGTTCACGCTGACAGGGTTCTAATCAGACGCTTCACAGTAAGCCAATAAAAACTTGAATAATCTTATCAAAGCTGTCACACACAAAAATAAATTACTTCCACATTGCCAAAAGAAGATGAATTTTACACAGGCACTGGCATGATAATGATTTTTTTTTTCCAGTTACCAGACTGAAGACACAATTAACTGCTAATCTTGTTCTCTCTCTTTATCTCCCCGACTCAAAAATGATATTATTACTGTAATCAAGTCGGAGATCCGGCTAACACGATCATTCCACACACCATCATGCAGATATAAACCTTGCCTTCATTTCTGGTTTGATTAATGAAATAAATCTTTACAACAAGCTATTCAATGAAATTGAAATTCTAACATCTATTAGGTAAGGTGCTCTGGAGCCTGAAAGCGTGCTGTGATAATCCGCACGGTTTGATATCTAGTCCGAGCCTTTTCTCTGTGACGTTTGTGTGGGATTTTTCCCCCTTTTGGTGTCACATTACAAAGAGTCATAATCATTTTTATCAACCTGTAATGGTTAAATATAGTTTGATTTTCATGTTAAACATCCTCAAAATCTCACAATTCTAGCGCTGTGCATATAGAAATTATCGCACTATAAGCAAAATTTAAGACAAACAGCTCATTTTAGGCCACGGCGACCTACGCCACGGAAGTCCATCCGATGCCCACAAGTCCTGGGGGAGGGAGACAGCGAGATTACACTTTTAAAAAAGGAGAGTGGGCGTGGTGTGCAGATTTTCCTCTTCTTTTAAAGCAACAGAGCAACATCAGTCGTTTTTGTTAAAAACCTTTAAATGGCATTTCATTAGGATAGCTCCCCCCTTTTTCTCTCTGGATTTTTCGCTAAAAACATCTCTTTCAGACACTTACTGACCTCTATTAGCTTTCTGAAAACGTACATAAAATAACCCCTTTAAATTGACTGTAGATGTGAATGAAAATATGACAAAACAGCAGCATTGTGAGGAAAAATCTTCAATTTGTGTGTGCTGGTCTCGGCCGCAGCCACTGTGCTGTCAGAGCACATAGTTCCAGCAGGTGGCAGCAAACACAAGCCAAACACAAATCTGTGTTGTACTGCATACATCTGCTTAAGTCAGTGTGTTTAGAAATACAGCAGTTAGTAAGTGTGCAAAAGTTTTAGGCACATTTAATTTATTTATAACTATCTAAATAGCTATAAATAGTTAAAAAGGTGCTTTCACCTTCACAAACATAATTTCTTCAGGTGATGAAACTGCATCATTTATTTTGGGTAGGCTCCTGCAATTTTAGAATAAAGAAAATTAGGTTGTATTCATTTGTTTATTTATATATTTATTTTTGCTGAGTGATCATTAGCATACAGGAAGTACAGTAAAGTACAGTACATGCAATCTTATCTTAATGTTTTATTTTTTTTATTACAGTGTTTTAAATGTTTGGCATTTTCCATCTTTTATTGCTTCTAAAGCCGGTATCTCACTGGCCTTGCGACCGATTAGCGACTGAAACGAATGGCCACCCGTCTAATTTGGCTCTTGGTCTCAATGTAGTCTGAAATTATTCTCTAAGCGGTCGGAAGTATCCCCATTCGCTAATTAGTTGCTCGCCTCGATTTCATTCACCTGCGGATTGTTCAAAACCCTGGTGGCGAATGAAGGACTGCTTATTTTCGCTAACTTGTCTCTAACTATTGTCTAACTAGTCTTGTTACTCGCCAAGAAGTCTTCAATAGACCGCTACCAATTCAACCTCCGGTCTGTTTGTCACCCGGTTCACTTCATTTGCTACAAGGTCGGATCATGGTCGAAATGCGGTCGCCAGTCGTTAGCGAGTAATTAACGAATTGAGGACGACAGACATACGGCCGCTTAGCAAATATTCATCAAATATTCTTCAACAAGATGCCCAGCGGTCATCTAATTCATTAAACGGTCATCAAAAAGTGGCAAATAGGTTGCCCCATTGTTGCCAAAAACTTGGCCAAATTCATCTAGCAGTCGTCTAAACATTCAGTCGTCACAGTCACCAAATAGTCATCTCTCAATGAGATACCAGCCTTATATTGTGAAGCACTCTGTATATATCGTGTGAAAGTCCTATATCAACAAAATTATTATTATTAGTAGTAGTAGTATTAGTATTACTAATGATAATAATAACAATAGTAATAACAATAATAATATAAAAACATTCCAGCCTTCCTTTGCTAAAGCATATTAGGAAATTCTTTCAGATGATAAAAGAATGACTTTGGCTCAAGACCATCTCTGTTTGAATCTCACACTTTTTCTCCAGAGAATTTGTCATAAAGTGGTGAGAGGTGCTAACTGTTCTACTTGTTTATGATCCATTGCCAATTTAACTTGTTAAGGATCACTGGTTATTACTGGGAACCTCTTTGTTGAACATTGTGAAGTTATCGCTCATCACTGAACTTATCCTTGCTTGCTTTAAAACGGTAAGTTCTCTTCTTGAGAAAGACCTCTTCGGAAACCCATGTCCCATTCTCATTGAACATCCGGAGTTGTGCCAGGAAGGGCATCCGGACCATAGTGACGTGATAGTGACGCGGTGATGTGGAGGTGAAATATGGGAGAAGCCAAAAGAAATTAGTAATATTAGCAGGTTGTAGACCTGGTTCTAGCTTTATCATCTTCTCTTCTTTTTTTCTTTTTTGAAAATTCTTGATAAAAGGGCCTCTAATCAAATTTTTGCATATTTATCAGAGAATTGTCTTTTTAAAACTCAACAGTCAGCCTTTAGGCTGCACTATTCTATGGGAACTGCACTTGCTAAAGTGATGAAAAATCTCTTACTGGCTTTGGAGGCAGACTCCACTTCAGTGCTACTGCTACAACACCTGAGTGCTGCATTTGATACAGTTGATCATTATATATTGTTGGACAGAATTGAAAATTATTTTGGTATCTCTGGTCAAGTGCTCTCATGGTTGAGCTTTTACCTGTCAGAGCGATTGTACTGTATTTTCTGGAACAATACCGCCGTTGTAGTCAGACGTTTACATTTACTCATTGTGGATATGAATGTCATGACAATATTGGGCTTTCAATGATTTCTTTAGTTTTTTCTGGACCAGAGTAATTGTACAACATCGATCTTTAATAGAAAAAAAAGAGAAATTTGGTCTACAAGTTTTCATTATTTTGGGTTATCTGAAATCAACACAGAGTCAAACTTATACATGCCAGGTCAAAAATACACTCCCACTTAGATTATTGATCCAGTCGTGCTAAAACTTCCAAAATGTCTTTTGTCATCATGTTTGAGAGCAGCTTGTAGTTTACCTGTGCCAACATAAAATGGGTTTGTTTCACAGCACTCACTGGATTGACCAACACATATTTAATGGGAAAGTCCAAGGAGCTCAGTGCAGATCTGAGAAAGAGAATCATATATTTGCACACATCAAGAATGTCTCTTGTAGCCATTTTGAAACAACTACAGATTCCATGGTTATCAGATCAAGCAACTATACATACTGTAGGAACAAGATATTGGGAGGTGTATCCAGTTTGCCAAGGTCTAGAAGATGACCAAAATTATCAGCCTCAGCTGAGAGCAAATTGATTCAGATGGCCAGGAACAACTCAGTAACCACTAAAGGCTCAGTCACAACTACACGCACGATTGGTGGGAGCGTGCGTCCTCTGCGATATCTGGGTTCCGTGGAGGACGTGGAGAACGTGGAGCATGGAAAAGCACAGTAACGATTGCACGGGCACCGACAGAAAGGCGGAAGAACGGCGGACAGCCACTGTGCGCGTGGCAGGTGCACCGTGAGATGTCCGGATCCTCAGGGACGCTGATAGCAACGTGTGGCCGCGGTGCGCCGTTTGTACTCCCGACCCGCGGGGTGCCGCACTTGCCATCCGCAGCAAGCAGGTGCACCTCACAGCGTGAGACGCGTGTCATAGACCACAGACGTTCCTTTCTTCTTTTTTTTTTTTTAAAGTA
>OMMV01193089.1:0-18451 GCA_900302635.1 Chatrabus melanurus
GTCAGGACTATAACTGTGCTGTCTCAATTCAGAATGACCTTTGACCTCCCCTCCCCCAAATGATTTCTGTGTTATTTCTCCCTTCTCTTCTTCTTTTGAGGCCCAACAGTGAAAATAGTATCTGTTCTGTTGTCCTCTGTCAAATCCATGTGATTTCTGGGGAATTCCCTTTGACAACCAAATGTAAACAAAACCATGTGACCTCAGAGCCTCGCTTTCACCTCACTGTAACAAACAGGGGTTTTCCCAAAATGGATGCCATGCATTCGCCACATTTTAGGTTCAAACCTGCCAGAAAAAGGCTGATTGTTAGAAAAATACAGGGCGCTATAACTTTGGTGAATGGTCAAGTTGGCATCATTTGTTCCGTCTGTCAACAATTATAAGGGAGCTGCAGCTAAAAGAGGGTCCAAATGGTGAAATTCTGTGGGGCTTGAAGCGTCTGACCTTCTGCAGTCTGGGTGTATGCACTTTCAGTGGGGTCGGGTAAGCAGCATGTGTGCAAATTTTGAGTTTCCTTGTGTGTAATTGCTGAGAACACTGGCCGCAGAAACCTTGAAAGGTTTATATGTACAGATGTGTGTTAAGTCAGTTATAATGTGCTTTACTGTATTTAACTATTTAAAAATGATTGTTACAAGATAGATTTATTGCAGTTTTTCTTCGCTATCAGATTTTGAGTGGATGACCAGTTTACATACATCAAGATGAAACTGAAAAGGGAGAAAAACAGAAGTTACCTCAGTGTTTGTTCTGTGGGCAGCTTCTTAATGGGTTTTCTGTCCAATGTACAAAGATATTCACAAGCAGGAAAGTGTCTGCAGCAAACTGAACCTGTATGAGGAAAAGGGACTGCACCCTGCCTGAAAGAGAATTTCAAGGAGACCTGAAATCGCAGTTCTCACCATTGCCTTGCACTTGGGTGTAAGTGACGAAGTGCTAGTTAAAGAAATGCCTCATAGGGTAGTGCTGCTTTGTTCAGGTGCATGTGTGGATTGTAGTGGATTACCAGCACAAAATGTAGCTAACTGAGTGGGATTTAGAAATTTAGCAATCCTCTGGACCGTCGTTAACACGAACGTTAGGATTGACACACCCGCAGTTTCTCTTAAATCTGCTAGTTAGGAGCTGCTTTATGCTTTAAAGTATTTTGTAAATATGGGCCCAAATACAGATAATTTCCCATATTTAGTCACTTGCTGCCATCATCAAAACCAAAAATTTCATGTACATCTGTGCATTTCATTGTGAGATGTCCTGATCACAAACTGTGGCAATTGTGGGTGTGCGTCAGTTCTGCTCCACTAGTCAGTAGGAAAGCGTGGTAATATTGTTTAGTTCTAGACTGTGACTGATTTTCTTCATAATCCAGCTTGTTCTTTGCAGTCCGTGACTAATTGTTATTTTTGTGCTGCAGCAAAGGGATGTAAAATGCTCTTCATCCACACCTGAGAGCCGTCCTGTGCACAAGATCCCGACTGTGTCTGAGAACACACATTTCTCTCCCCGTACTGGTGCGTCAGCCATGAAGTCTGATGGACATGGAACAGATAATAAGTCAGGAGACAGTCACACGTCAAAAGGAAAGAAAGTAAAGAAGCCATTAGACAAGAGTGTAGAAGCAAAAGCAAAGGCAACATCATCTGGCACACCGGTCGTCAATGGCACAGGAGCTGCAGGAGGGAGGCGGTGTGTAGCCAGTGCCAATGGCCCCAAAAGTCTTAAAGAACATGATAGGAAGACAAACCCAGGTGCTAGGCCAAAGACCTCTCCTCCGAGCTGCACGTCTTCAAGCCCGACAGCAGCAATGAAGGCCCAGAAGAGCTCGGCAGTAAAAGCAGGCGGGACGACGGGCACCACACAAGCTTCAACCACATCAGACGGCACATCGCCAGAGAACAATGTCAACAGCCCTCACAATGACAGCCATTCCAACTCAGGTTTGCGTGCTTCCTTGCGTCCTTTTTTAATCTTCTTGACTGGTACCAGGTCATTGTAGGACTGTGTGTCACTGTGCTCATGAAGTCGGCTCTGAGACCACGAAAGGATTGCTGACTAATTAGTATAATCACTTTTGTGCTTACCATTCTATGTGCAGTTTTCAACAGCCGTTTTTATTTTTTATATCAAACGTTTGTCGACTTGTGCTGTAGCTTAGCCCTGATAATTTCCTACGCCCCTGAAGACAGGGCTTCATGCAAGTACATTTTTCTAATCTTATCTTAAATGTCTCGTTTTTTGTGCAATGGTCTGGTATGAGTATTCCACATCAGATTCAGAAAACACTCCTAACTTCACATAACTGCGTAAATGACGTGTTATAGGCATGATGAATGTCAACCATGTGAAAAGCAGCACGCGTTCATAAGGATTGTGATGAAGTGTAAGTAACACCCCAATAATACCGTATCAGGCTACTAATGGCTACGTAAAGGCTACATATGAAGCAGGGCACCTGCTTCATATGTCCACTCAGAAAACTGCCATCGAAGAAGAAGAACTCGGGAGGTCAGAAGTTGACATCCTGCTATCAGGTCTGGCCTGGGAGCATGAGCTGGTGCTGTGCGTCACCGCATCCACCACATTACAGAACTTTGATTCTGGATGGCAACCACCCCGGCAGGCAACCAGTCCATCCCCGCCTCTCGAAAGTATCCATTTGTCTTCCACAATCAAATGGAACATTAACGTCCCCTTAGCTTTTTCCAGCTGATGGGATACTCAACACTGAGGCCTAAATGTTGTAGCCGACATTCCTTCACAGTACAAGCGATACTCCTCATCTGAGTCTCCCAAAGTAACCTTTAATTTGACATAAAGTCATTCCAGCGGTTCAAAAGATCCTACGATGAGATATAGCGCCAAAGACATCTGGACGTCGCCTTTGGTAACTGCTTAGCATCTGGGTGTAGAGATGCTGGATGGCTGGACAAGTACTGCAGAAGTGGTGAGGGGGACAGCTAGAACGGTATTGGGTGTGACATTTGAACAGAAGAAGGAAGACAAAGAGGCTTGATGGGTGGAATGAGGAAGTACAAGAAAGCATAAAGAGGAAGAGGTTGGAGAAAACCGGCTGGATAGTTGGAGAGATGTGGCGTAAGGTGAAGAGAGAGGTGGCAAAAGCTGAGGAAGATGCGTATAGTGAGCTGCACTTTGTTGAACACTAAGGAAGGAGAAAAGGACTCTTCTGTCGACTTTTGTACCGACTGGTCATACGGAGGGACCGAGCTGGAAAAGATGTGCGGCAGGTTAGGGTGATGAAGGGTGTAAATGGAAATGTGCTGAAAAGCAAGGAGAGGGTGTTACGAAGATGGAGGGAGTACTTTGTGGAGCTGATGAATGAAGAAAATGAGAGATGAGGCTCGATGATGTGGAGAGAGTAAATTAGGAAGTGCAATAGATTAGTAAGGATGAAGTGAGGACATTTATGAAGAGGGGAAAGGCTGTTGGTCCAGTGACACACCAGTGGAGACATGGAAATGTTTAAGACAGATCTCAGTGGCATTTTAACCAGACTGTTTAATACACTGGAAAAAAAAGCTTAGCTGAAATACAAGAAATAAATACTTAATTTGAGGAGAAATTGACTTAATATTAGTGAAATTATCTCTCCATGCAACAAGATTTTACCTGACGACAAATCTTAAAATAAATTAGTTCCAGTCAAGAAATAAGTAGGCTCTGATAAGTGCTCATAGGTTTGAAATGAGTAGAATGCTTGTTTTTTAGATCAATTTACTTGAGATCAGACTTGCTACAGTAAAGTAATAAGTGAAATCCACTGAATATTGGCAAATAAATATTAATGCAAATTAATGCATTCTTCATTTTAGCACACTGAGAAATGGAACAACAGCTCACTCGGTGTCTCTCCCGCTACATATCTCACTCACACTCTGTTTTTAATCTTAACTCCTCTAACCCTAACTGGCTATAGCAATTGTGATTCAGGTGGAACTTGAACCAACAATCCACAACTCCAAAGCCTTATCAATCAGGCCACTACAGTAGTGTGTTGGTTAGTCCACCAGCCTTGGGACAGTTTCTGGATAAGAGTGTGTGTGTTCATTAAACAGGCAAATTTGGCTGCGAGTGCAGTCAATGAATTTTACTTGATGAGGCATCTTGAAATAAGTCGGGCTGTCCGACTCCATATAGCGCATTGTTTCAAGCAATCTAGTTTAGTTTGCTAGTTTAATGTCAGGCTTCTATAACCTTTAAGCAAATATTTTACAGCTATGTCTCTTGTATCTAGTTAAAAAATAACACAAATAAAGACAAAGTTTCTTATCAAGACAAGGCAAGTGACATTTACTTAAATTAAGTCAAAGGGTCTCTGCTAGAAAGAACTAGATAATCCATTTATCTAAAAAGAAGACTGAGATTTTGAATCTAAGTAGAAGATCATTACACTTGCTTAGATTTGCAGTTTTTGCAGTGTAAATTCTTGGAAAGTGAGAGGATGCCTGAAGAGTGGAGTCGAAGTGTGCTGCTACCAATTTTTAAAACTAATCTGCACATCGCAGAGCTGTTGTAACTACAGAGGCATAAAGTTGATCAGCCACAGCATGAAGTTATGGGAAAGAGCAGTGCAAGCTAAGCTGAGAAAAGAGGTGAAGATCTGTCAGCAGCAAAATGGTTTCATGAGAAGAGAGGGCACTGCAGATGCAATGTTTGCTCTCAGAGTGCTGATGGAGAAATATGGCAAAGGCCAGAAGAAGTTGCATTGTGTGCTTGTATAGTTACAGAAAGCTTATGATAGGGTGCCAAGAAAAGGATTGTGGTATTGTACAACGAAGTCGGACGTGTCGGTCAAGTATGTGAGGGTAGTGCCGGATATGCATAAGAACAGTGATATGTGCAGCAGGAATGACAGATGGGATTGCATCAAGGATCGGCTCTGAGCCATTTCTCGTTTGCAGTGGTGGACAGGTTGACGGACGAGATCACCAGGAGTCTCCATGGACTATGATGATGTTTGCAGATGACATTGTGATCTGTAGTGAGAGTAGAGAGCAGGTTGAGACAAGCCCGGAGAGGTGGCGGTATGCTCTGGAGAGAAGGGGAATGAAAGTCAGTCAGAGCAAGATGGAGTACATGCGTGTGAATGAGGGAGCACGGTGGAACAATGAGGTTGCAAAGAGTAGAGGTGATGAAAGTAGGCTAATTTAAATACTTTGGTTCAGCTGTTCAAAGTAATGTAGAGTGTGGAAGAGAGGTGAAGAAGTGAGTGCGGGCAGGGTGGAGCAAGTGGAGAAGAGTGTCAGGGGGTGACATGTGATAGAAGGGTATCTGCAAGAATGAAAGGAAAAGTTTGCAATACGGTAACATGACCAGCAATGTTGTCTGGCTTAAAGGTGGGGAATCTAACAAAAAGACAAGAGGTGGAGCTGGAGGTGGAGGTGGTAGAGCTACAATTGCTGCAATTTTCCTTGGTGAAGATGGACAGAATTAAGAACGATCATATCAGAGGGACAGCACAGATTGGACGGTTTAGAAACGAGGTGAGACTGAGGTGGTTTGGACGTGCATAAGTGGAATGAAGGGTATATTTGGAGAGGGTTGCTGAGAATGGAGCCGCCAGGCAGGAGGAAAGGAGAAGGAGGCCAAAGAGGAGGTTTATGGATGTGGTGAGGAAGGACATGCAGACAGAAGAAGATCCAGAGGATAGGGTGAGATCAAGACGGATGATCTGTGGTGGCGACCACTAACGGGTGCTGCTGAAAGAAAATACAATAGCATAAAGACCCAATTTAAATTAATGATATTGGACTATTTGAATAAATTTAGAATATTACAATTCAAATTTTCAACTTAAACCGGATAATGTCAGTGAATATGTAGGATTTTCAAACTAAAACTGCATGAAAATAATTACATATCTATATAAATACTCACTGGAAAGCTTAGGTTTGCAGCAGACTAAATGCATGACTCGTGCAACGGGTCTGGACCACTCGTAAAATTTGTTCATACCTACAACAAAAAAACCTCTCAGAATACGAGAAAATTGGTGAATGCGGATGCAGGAAGTTGTCTTAAATCACTTGTATAAGTCACTTAAGAATTAATCTGTTTGTCCAAGTGGTTCTTGCATGAGGTCCATTGTCTGGTTTATTTAGTAGTAAATCAAGGGGACATCGATATCATCGATATGATGGTTTTTGGTTTTTTTTGGGTTTTTTTGAGTGATCTGAAGTCTGTCTCGGATAAATGGCACCTACTTACAACCGTTGTGCATTTTGCCTTCTCTGTTTTAGGTGCTAAGCCAAAACACCAGTCTAAGGTGGTCAACAAAGTTCCACTGGCAAAACCTTCTCAAAAATCAGATACAGCAAAGATCAGCAGGTCAGCTATTCCCACACAGTCCTAGTGAACCACTGTTTTGTTTGCTTTTTAAAATCTAAACAAAGTTGGATTTATTTTTTTTGGGGGGGGGGGGTGCTTTTATTTCCAAAGAGAATGACATTACCACAAAATATTTCAAGCATTTGGTAGACACTTCTATCCAGATCACGTCATGTTTCTCCAGACCAGGCCGACTATGCCCCCTGTCACAACTGTGTAATACAGTAGAGACTCAACAGAGGTGATGCATCAGGAGACCTGGTCAGGACGTACCAACAGATAATTTTTCACATTGAAGCTCAAGTTGAGGTTGTTCTATCAGTCACCAGCGGCGTGGAATCTGCAAAACACTATAGAATGTGTGTGTGTGTGTGTATACTACATATTAGTAGCTTGCAAAACAGAATACTAATATATATCATATATCTGTATATAATTGTGTAAATTATCTCGGGATGCTACCATGTGCAACTGAACATATAGTTCTTCCTCTCTCTCTCTCCCTCTCTCCAAATATTTGGATATAGGTACACTATTAAAATGATTAGATGTAAATTTGAGGGGTAAAAAATTTACTTTGTACTTATGTCCCACTGACCTGCAGGAAGGAGCTGTCGGTAATTACTCGTACTGCAGCAGACCATTGAGACGGGATAGAGCAGGTTTAGGGTCACTTCTCACTAGCTGTCATGTCACCCAGTTTTATATGGAGTCTAGGAGTTCACGAAAAGTAAAACTTCTTCAGGCACTACTGTAACACACACACACTTCCCATTAATTTAAATGACATTGCAAACAGACGGCATTTGGACAGTGTATGGTTTAAACCTGATCTGGCACACTAACTAACAGATTCCTAGAGGTATTCTGGTAAATTGAGTAGTAAAAACTGAGACAAATATTCTACCATGAGGGACATTTAATCAATGGCACTGCTGTAGAACTGAGCGCTTCGTTATTGGTCAGTGTTCACACCTGTTAGCTGTTCTGTCCAAGCTGGAGCACAGGGGGAAAGCAATCATAACATCCATATGATTTTATTTTTATTTTTTGTCTGCTCATGGAGGACTGTTCTGTCGACTGTCTGTCAACATGCTTAGAATGGAAAAAGTAATTTTTTTCACTTAAATGTGGCTAAACACACATATGCCCTTTTTGTTTGTTTGTAGCACATTCATAAGGTTCTTGTGTTCAAAATTTGTAGAAGCAACTTTGCTGCCCCCTGTTGGCGGTGGTAGTGTCTTGATTTTCTTTCCAGACAGCTCTTCTCATAAATAGTTTTGTGATTATGTGAACCAGTGGCATTAATCTGTTATGGTAAAATATTTTCTGCCCGTCTCTGACACGGATCACAGTCCATCCAATAAGTCGAGCGTGAGGGAAGGCAACAAAGGCAAGGCCACTTCAGCAGATAAGGCATCAACTGCAGTCACGACACCGAGAGCTGACGCAAAGGGAAAAAACACGCCGGACAACCATGGTGAGATGTTCAAAGTATGCCGAGTTCACATGTCTGTCGTTCTACTGTGGTGGAGTGTGAATATTGTGTTTTCTCTGCTCTCTATGATTCAGTCTCCAAGCATGGCTCCGCCATAAAGAAACCTGCTTCATCCAAGGAAGAAGACGGTAAAAATGGGTTGAAATCCTCAGCATCAGACAAAGCAGCTGTTGAAGCCCCGAAGAAGATGATCACAAAACCCATTTCAGCACCCGGAGCGTCGGCTAAATCCACTTCTAAACCAGCAAAAGTCCCTTCCAGCTCCTCCAAGCCATCAGTAGTAGCTGCCAAATCGGGGCCAAAGCCAAAAAGTACTACCGAGTTATCTACAGAGAAATTTTCAAAAAAATCTGGTGCAACTTTGAAAACTTCAGCTGCTGTTGCTGCCAAGAAGCCAGCAGCTAAAGACACAGTGAACTGTAAAAATTCAGACTGTAAAACTGAAGTAACTCCAGCTGATGTGGCTGAAAATAAAGAGGCGATCCCCTCTGACCAAAATGCCACATGTTACGCACAACCGCCAAGCCAGTGTGCAGGGGAATCACTTCCTCTGGAATCAGAGCCTCAGCAGAGTCCCCAGAGTGCTAAAATACAGCAAAACCTTACCACAGGAGGTGAAGCCAGTCTGACACCAGCGGCTGATAATGGCCCCAAAGTCAAACCTGTCAATGCGGACTCTCCCCAGCAGATTGAAAGAAGTCAAGGAAACCAGTCCCCAAATGGAGTCGTCACTCCTAACGTCACCAGTGGGCTCGCTTACGAGGTTGTTTCTCCAAGAGATGCTGAAAATCTCATCGATGTGCCCTGCAGTGTGGGAACCACTGACACTCATCTAGGAGACAGCTGGAGCGGGACCCACCATCAGATCAGTCCAGAGTCAGAGACTGGCAGCACACACACCACTTCCTCTGATGACATCAAGCCCCGCTCAGAGGACTACGATGCTGGAGGTTCTCAGGACGATGACTGCTCCAACGACCGCGGCGTGTCAAAGTGTGGCACCATGCGCTGTCACGACTTCCTGGGTCGCAGCAGCAGTGACACCAGCACTCCAGAAGAGTTGAAGATGTACGAAGGTGGCGCCGGTTTGAAAGTGGAGGTCCGGCTGCGCGGGCGAGAAGCCGAGACCACCAGCGAGGAGGAGGGAGCCAGACGACGCTCTCGCTCTTGGTTACACCGAGACGACGTTCCTGTGGAGGAGCACTCTGAAGTTGAGGTGACTGTGACTGTGAAGAGCATCCCTGACCAACAGCTCTTCTCCTCTGAGGAAGAGGAGGATGAGGAAGAAAACGAGACTGAAGATGAGAGGTCAGAAGTTGAGGTTCTCCCAGGTCAGGACCAAGTACCGTCCACCGAGCCCCCGCCCCACTTTCAGGGCATCGTCAACCTAGCTTTCGATGACGATGGTGCGGAGCAGGAGAACGAGCAGCCCGACTTCCAGTCCTCGTCTAACTTCCGTCGGTCAGTGTTGCTCTCTGTCGACGAGTGTGAGGAGTTGGGCTCAGAAGAGGGCGGGATTCAAACTCCACCCCAACAGACTGACGATGCTGCCCTCTGCGATGTTTTTGAGTCTGACTCTCCTCCTCCTCGGTCCAGTTGTGCCCCTCCTGTCCACCAACAGAATCATCTTTCTGAAAATCCAGATACCAAGCACACAAAGCCCAGCAATGAAAGAGAAGAAAAATCATCTGTGTGCCTCACCGAGAGCCTGGACTCCAGGCAGGAGGACAGGAAGGACATCCAGGTGGAAGGAATGAAGTGCAACCACCCTCCACTGGAGGCTGACAACAGAGACCTTCCTCCCCAGGAGCGTCCGTGCCACCTGGACCTGCGGCACACTGAGCAGTACAGCAATGGAGTGCTGCCCAAAAACCACACCAATCCCTCAGACAGCAAGAAAGCTGACTTACATCTTGACTTAAATGAGCCTCAGCTGGCAGGCGGCTCTCCTGTACATGCTACACAATCTCCAGCAGGTAAAGTATGATCTAAGGACTAGGGATGTCCTGAGCCGATCCAGCCCATATTGGCGTCAAAAATCTGGATCCGCTTCTGATTTTCTCTACTCTGGGTGTCAAAGTTCTTCTTGTGTCTGTGCAAGCACAGTGTTAGCACTGTGGTCTGAAAGAAGGTCCCAGGTTCGATGCTGACTGGGCGTTTGCATGGTTCCCCTGTATTTGTGTGGGCACTTTGGTTTCCTTCCACGGGTCTTAGATTTGTAGGATTGGGAGTAACGGGTGGGGTTCTAACATGGGGTTCTAAACTAATTAGAGTCATTTTATTTTGAAAGGCTGCAGCCTTTAATGCTTCATTAAAGGCTGCAGCCTGCTTGCTTCAAGCAGCTGTTTAGTTTTTCTACCTGAGAATAGCAGAGCAGCTGCACTGCATCACAACAACAGGAAAGCATCAACAAAATGCTGCCATACTGCCTGCACTTTCTTATTGAAGCTATTCCACTCTCAGACTAGTTATATATTTTTGGATCCTGCACAAAAAGGACTGTGATCGGATCAGGGAGCCAAAAAAAAGTATCGGGACATCCCTGCTACGTACCTTTTCAAGACACCAAATCTAAAGCTATTTCCTCTGTTGGAACATAATCCTTGTTGTTTATCCAGTCTTCTCCCAAACCTCACCCACATCCACAATTTAACTGCTGTTTCTCAGGAAAAGGATATTATACAGTCAGGCCCATAAGTATTTGGACAGTGATACAGTTATTGTAATTTTGCCTCTGTGCACCACCAGTTGAATTCATTCATTTTATGAACCTGCTCATTCCAATTAGGGGTCACAGGGGGGCTGAAGCCTATCCCAGTGGTACCAGTTGAATTGATACATTCAAAATGTGCTTGAAGTGCAAAGTTTTATCGTTAATTTGAGGGGTTTAACAAAAAAATACCACAACCATTTAGGACTTACAGCCATTTTTATACACAGTCCCTCCATTTTCAAAGGCCATAACTAATTGGACAAACTAGCACAGTTCTAACTGTAACGATTGAATCATCATGATTACAGCCAGTTTTCTTGAGACAAGTCAGGGGATAGACACACGAGCGTTTTCAAGTCAGAGTATGTCAGCGGCTTCATTTACATCAGTGGTGGCCAATCCTGGTCCTCGAGGGCCGCTAATCCTGCACATTTTCCATCTCTCCCTGCTCTGCCACAAGCTGATTATCTCATTCAGGTGTGCTCAGCCAATCAAGAGCTAACAGACACCTGAATGAGCTAATCAACTTGTGGCAGAGCAGGGAGAGATGGAAAATGTGCAGGATAGCGGCCCTCGAGGATCAGGATTGGCCACCACTGATTTACATCAATCTTTAAGAAATACAAACTGTGTGGTAAATCTGTCTGGCGTACGCAGGTCTCAAATCTGAGTGACCATGCAGGAAGGAGACGGGTGAGGGAAGCCACCAAGACACCCAGACAATTCTGTATTTTGAAACCGTGCATTGTGTAACTTGTCTTTTGCATCACCAGTTATACAGCTTCATGGTGGAGTGGAACAGAGGAGGATTGTCATTTAAAAAGAAAAAAGAAAAGACGTGAATTTTGAGATGCAGTTTGCTAGAAGGCACATGGAAGATTTGAGCCTAGATTTGTACTTTCTTGAATGGAAAAACTGCCTTCTTCAGAAATATTTACCACACAGTACCATCCTGTTAGTATTTCTTAATGATTGATGTAAATGAAGTCGTAGACATATTCAGTGACTTGGAAGTGTTCGTGTATCCATCCCCTGGCTTGACTAAAGGAAAGTGGCTGTAAAAGTGATGATTTAATGCATACGTTTAAAATTGTTAGTTTGTCCAATTACTTATGGGCTCTGAAAATGTAGGAACTGTGTACAAAAATGGCTGTAATTCCAAACTGGTTAAAGTTATATTTATGTTAAACCCATTGAATTAAAGCTGAAAGTCTACACTACGAGCACATCTTGATTGCTTCATTTCCACTCTTACCGTGGCGATGCACAGAGGCAAAAATACGAAAATTGTCACTGTCCAAATACTTATGGCCCTGGCTGTGATTCAGAGTGCTACTGGCCGGTTTATATTTTCACAGTTTGCTTTAATCAGAACGTCTGCAGCTGTTCTAAATTAGATTTTGTAACATCAGCTGCCTTTTAAAAATGAAGATTGGTGTCATCAAAAATCTTTAACGCTACAAATAAACGACCTTTAGTCAGAGGAACTTAGGCCGACAAAAAGACTCATCAGAAGATTGTATTTGTCAGAAGGAATCTACCGTTCAGCAAGGCTTGTGACAAAGTTATTGTACCAATGCACTTTTATGTACATAAAAACTTTTTAATTTGATTGAACCATCTTTTGCCTTTTTTTTTTTTTTTTTTTTTTTTTTTGGCTGATACCTAATTTATCGTAATTGAAGAAGCTACATTTACCATTTTAACATCAATATTTCATTGTGAAAGTAAGTGTCACAGTGGTGTGAATGCTATTAAAAAGACACCATGGAGCTCATGTTACCACATGCACCCACATTGTTCTAACTTAGAATTCAACTTGTCCTCTTTTTCTGCAACTTCACACTTTCCTTCTATTTTTTTATTGAAGAAGATAAGTTTGTAGTTGTCTATCCCTGCACACTGTTGCCGTTTTGAGAATCACAAGTTTCAGACAAACTCTACCTTCTGGAAGCACAACTACAAAGCTGTGTTGGGAATTTCATACAAATCTGACCTCAGTGGCACACAAACTACACACTCAAATTCCACATCCTATGTGTCTTTCAAAATATTTATACATATATTGTACATTTTGAATTTTTGTCACTTTTTTTTTTTCTCCTTCATTCCACCAGTCATTCCACCAAGCTTGGTCCAAATAGGATCAAAACTCTTGGAGTTATTTTGTTCACACACAGACAGACACACAGTGCCGACAACAATTCCCCTGCATGCACTCGCATCACGCTCGGGTGTAACAAAACAATAAATAAAAACACCAGGGGGTTTTGTTTGTTTGCTCTGTTTTTTTGTTGTTGTTTTTTAATGTTGTGGAGAAAATGACAAAGGCTTTGAGCCTCCTGCTCTGTGGGACGACGGTGGTTTTGTTTCCAGTAGTTTTACCAATATCTCCATTAGGCTTTAATGATTTGTTGATGTTAAAATGTCACACTCAGCACTTTTGAATGAAGACCGTTAAAAAAAAAAAAAAATTACAATAACATAAAATTCATCAGAAAGCGTTTGTACAAAGACGACTCTGAAGTGTTCATATTCCATTTTTCTTCTGGTTTTTGTGTTTTTGCACTACAAACCCATGCATGCTGCTATTACAGATTATCATTCCCTCATTGCATTGAATTTCATTATTTTTGTGTATTTATTTTCCCCCCGTTCCTTTACATTCTGTCGTATCCACACTGCAGGTGTTTGCAGACAGATGTTCTGCAGAAGAGTGTCGTTTGTTGTCTAGAAGTTTTTGTTCAATAGGTTTTGTTTTTGTGTCCGTCTCCTCTCGGAAGTGTGTGTTTCTCGAGCCGCTGTCCTGGTTCTGTCTCTTTTGTTCCTCTGTAATACTGAGACAGTCTCATTTTGCTGCGCAGGTAGTCGACCCTGAAACAAACATTTAAATTATTTTCTGTGTTCAGTACATACCATGAGGTGTATTTTCAGATGTGGAGCCAAGTTGGATTTGACCTCTGAGAACCACGAGGGGTCAATGAAGGATTACACAGGGGTCAAAATATAAAAATCCTCCCATCATGTTGAAACATATACCATATTATTTGGCTGATCATAAAGATTCCAAGGAGGTAAAGTTTGGACTATCTGTGACTGAATGTTCTGGAGTAAAAACAGCAAAAATGGTGACAAAGGTCCATTTCAGTTTGTACAGTTTGCTCTAATTTTGGTAAAAAGTGATGCAAATTATTGATTGAGCTAATAGGGTTCATAAATGGAATAATTTTGACTGTGTTGAATGCTTGGTCTCCAAAGTAAAGGTCAAACAAGGTCAACGTCCATTGGATATTATGACGTTTGACATATGCTGCCCCTTAACGGTGCAAACTATTCCTTTTTAAAACCATATTAGCTCGACCAGTAATTTGCATCACATTTTCCCAAAATTGGAGCAACCTTTAACTTTTGACCCCTGTACAAATTGAACTTGATCTTTGTCACCATTTTTGCTGTTTTTACCCCATAACTCCAGAACATTCAGTCATAGATTGTCCTTTTTTGGAATCTTTATGATCAGACAAAAAATATATTATGTTTCATTATGATGGGAGGATTTTAAAATTTTGACCCCAGTCTAATTGTTGATTGACCTCTCATGGTCCTCACAGGTCAAATCAGACTTGGTTCCCTGTCTGAAAATAAACCTTATGGTATGTACTAACTGTGGTAGAAGTTTCAAGCTTTTATCACAAAATGCCCCATTGTTCTGCTTGTCCACTGTGCTGTGAAGGACACAGCTGCATTAAGGGTAAAGTTCTCAGCAGCAGTTTAGAAGTGAAATCAGAACGGTGGAGGAGTGAACAACTTCAACGTCATTGTCAATTGTTTTTAGGGGACAGTGGTTGTGACAGATTGGATCAAAGCTGCAAGCATGACCGCCCACCGTCCAAAGCCCTGTCACCCATTTACGAGCTGGATGTGGGAGAAGCCTTTGAGCGCAGCGCCAACAAGGACAGGAATAATAAGCAGGGGGAGGAAGAGAAGCAGAGAGGGGACTGTGACAAAAGCACCGAGTTTGCAGAGCGGGACTGGAGCCTGCTCAGGCAGCTTCTCTCAGACCACGAGTCCAACCTGGGCGTCATAAACCCCGTGCCCGAGGAGCTCAACCTCGCTCAGTACCTTATCAAGCAGACGCTGTCCCTGTCACGTGACTCCCTGGACTTCCAGGCCTACCTCCCCCAGGAGAAAGACACCTTCAAACGCTGGGCAGAACTCATCTCGCCCATGGAGGACTCGTCCACCAGCATCACCGTGACCAGCTTCTCCCCAGAAGACGCTGCGTCTCCACAGGGGGAGTGGACCATTGTAGAACTGGAAACCCATCACTGACTGTACGGACAAAAGTCTGCTGGACAATTTGTACCCGCTCTGTAAAAATGACCTTCAAAAGGAACTTGGTCTTAATTTATTTAATGTCCATTCCCCGTAGCTTTGCCCGGTGTGGACCGTTTCTTGAGAGAAATGGGCTGTTATGCATGCTGATATTTTTCTTTGATTGTTCAATTGGTGTTGCTTTAAAGCTCTGGAATTTAAGAACATACTCTTCTTTTTATTTTTTATGACTGTCTCCTGAAAATATGGTTGACTACTGGCTTGCTTTTTGTGTAATGTCAATTTTTTTGTGTGTTTTGGAAAAAAATAAAATAAAAACCATGGTTTGTCTCAGAAGTTTTTTTTTTTTTTTAAGCTAACTGGAAGGCAGGCGCTGCATCCAGCAGGTGGCAGACATGTCTATGGGACATTACACACGCTAAACAAAGTTACTTTATTGATTCATATGGTCCATCAAAGTTCACCAGATTTTAATCAGTTCATCCTCATTAAATGATTTTTGAAGCTGGAGACGTACAAGATGACAGCATTCTTGGTTTTTGAGTTATTGTCTGCACAAGCTGCCTGGGATGGACGAGTCCATTGACTTATCGCTGTATAAACCACATGCTGTTAACCAGCCAGAGGAAATGTTTGCAGTGTCTCAGTGTGTAGATATGAGGTTTTGGGTCAATCAGGGGCAAAAGCTTAAGGTTAAAGCTTAAAGCCCCCCCCAAAAAACAAACAAACAAACTGGAAGGCTCAGGCCCTGCCAAGTCTTTTTTTGTACGTCTGAGACTCGGCGTCCAAACTCCAGCTCATAGACGATGGCAACGACAGCGGACTCGACTATTCACTGGAAAACAACCATTATCATCAGCACTTCGCTGCAGGTAGAGAACGAGCTTTGGAGCATTTTCTAACGACAATAAGAATTCAGATCATCTTTAGTCGTTAGCATGCTATTTTTATTAAGCTAACACCAAAAGTGCCGCCGCCCCGTGAATTCTCTTGCGTGTCTGCTCTTACATTTACGGTAGGAAGAAAATTTTTAAGTTGAAATATAACGGGAAAAGTTTTAAATGCTTGGATACATTTTTATTTGACATGATTTTTTTTCTTTAATTTTACCGAACATAGCAAATTTTAATTATAATTAAAGTGTAAATGTCATACAAGCTTATAGTCATATAACGGGAATCTACTGACCCTTTCAGCTAAAGGATACTAGTTTGTAATGTGTTAAAAACAATAGGGTTGGTGAATTTTCCATGTTAACTGGAATTTATTCCAGCTGAGTGAAGTTTGTTTAAACTTGAAGTGAAGGTCCAGCACCCTACCGTAAGTGTAGGAGGAGACGCGCAAGAAAATTCACCCGCACTTGGCCGCAGTACCAGATTACTGCGCCTGTCCCAGGATAAACTCAAGCTTAACTAAAACCTTAACTGTCCCATAACTATCACCAGGCCAGGGACAAGTGCTTTAAGGTGACGAATCTACGGAGTCCAGGATGCGCTGCACTGTTATTTAATCATGTATCTCTGACACAAGAATGAATCAAAACGTGGGAACAAAACTAATCAAAAGACAAGAATGAATTCATCACAAGATGAGGAAAAAAACTGAACAAAACATCGGAACGAACCAATCAAAATGTGGGAACAAACTAATCAAAAGATGGGGAGAAATTAATCGAAACATAGGGACAAATTAGTCCAAATGTGGGATGGAATTAATCAAAACGTGGGAACAAACTAATCAAATGTGTGAGGAGTGGATCAAAATGTGGGAACAGATTCATAAAAACGTGGGAATCAATTAAGGCATGGGGACAAATTAATCAAAATGTGGCAATGAAGTAATCAAAATATGGGGACAAATAAATCAGAACATGGGGAAAAATTAACTAAAATGGAACAAAATTAAAATGTGGCAACGAATTCATTAAAACATTGGAACAAATTATTCAAAAGATGAGAATATATTCATCAAAATGTGGAACTATATTAATCAAATATGTGAATGAATTGATCAAAATGTGAGAACTAGATCATCAAAACATGGGAATGAATTAAGACGTGGACAAATTAATCAAAATGTGGGAACAAATTAATCAGAACATGGGGAAAAATTAACTAAAATTTGGGAACTAATTAATCAAAATGTGGGAACATATTAATAAAAATGTCGGAACGAATAATCAAAACTTGAGAGCAAATTATTAAAAAGATGAGAATGAATTAATCAAAATGTGGGAACGTATTAATCAAAGGTGTGAACGACTTGATCAAAATGTGTGAATAAATTTATAAAAATGTGGGAGAGAGTTCATAAAATGTGTGAGCAGTAGCACCGCTAGAAATTTTGAGCCCTATGACAGAATATAATCTTGGGGCCCTCAAACCTGGGATACTTACAAAGCATAAAACAACAAAACCAAAGCTTTTTGAAGCCCCTCCTCACACTGGCCCTGTGAAGATAGTCCCCTTTTTCCAGTCACTATGACGCCCCTGCCAATGGCCGTACGCACCGCCAAAATTATTTATTTATTTTCATGTGCACAAATTAATTATGTATAGTTAATTAAATTAACTATGGGAATGAATTAATCAAAACATGGGGACAAATTAATCAAAATGTGGGAATGAATTAATCAAAACATGGGACAAATTAATCAAAATGTGGGAATGAATTAATCAAAATGTGGGAATGAATTAATCAAAATGTGGGAACAAATTAATCAAAATGTGGGAACGAATTAATCAAAACATGGGACAAATTAATCAAAATGTGGGAATGAATTAATCAAAATGTGGGAATGAATTAATCAAAACATGGGGACAAATTAATCAAAACATGGGGACAAATTAATCAAAATGTGGGAATGAATTAATCAAAACATGGGACAAATTAATCAAAATGTGGGAATGAATTAATCAAAATGTGGGAATGAATTAATCAAAACATGGGGACAAATTAATCAAAACATGGGGACAAATTAATCAAAACATGGGAATGAATTAATCAAAACATGGGAACAAATTAATCAAAACATGGGATGAATTAATCAAAATGTGGGAATGAATTAATCAAAATGTGGGAACGAATTAATCAAAACATGGGACAAATTAATCAAAATGTGGGAATGAATTAATCAAAATGTGGGAATGAATTAATCAAAATGTGGGAATGAATTAATCAAAACATGGGACAAATTGATCAAAATGTGGGAATGAATTAATCAAAATGTGGGAATGAATTAATGAAAACATGGGGACAAATTAATCAAAATGTGGGAATGAATTAATCAAAACATGGGGACAAATTAATCAAAATGTGGGAATGAATTAATCAAAATGTGGGAATGAATTAATCAAAATGTGGGAATGAATTAATCAAAACATGGGGACAAATTAATGAAAACATGGGGACAAATTAATCAAAATGTGGGAATGAATTAATCAAAACATGGGACAAATTAATCAAAATGTGGGAATGAATTAATCAAAATGTGGGTATACTGTTCTCATCAAACATGAAACAGCAAGCTAAACTCGTTCCTTCAAAAAAGTATTCCT
>OMMV01193090.1:9194-23673 GCA_900302635.1 Chatrabus melanurus
AAAACAAACAAATCATCGTCAACAAAAATCATATGAAATACCCCCCCCCCCCCCACCCAAAAAATGCAACATAAATAAAATATGAGATTATTACGTTTTCTTTTTCATTTAAGTAACCAATCAATTACTAATTTACAAACCTTATTTTAAAAAAGAAGCCACAAACATTTGGATTTCCTTGTGGCTGTACTGCCGAGTGCTTGACAACACAAAGACAGCTGCTGGTGCTCAATCAATAATACAATTATTTAAAAAAAAAAACCTGATTTAACACAGCCTTATTTTCTTATAAGTTTGAAGAGACACCCTCAAACAAATTGTCACTTTAACACCTAAAATAAAATTTGAATTATTTTTAAAGGTGAGATGTAGTCAGACGTTTTACATATTTATTGATAAATAAGAACTATTTAACAGCTTCTATATGCCTAAAACATTTGCACAATACTGTGTGTGTGTATACTATAGTACCACAAAGTCACTGTGTTAGATTTTAGAACTGCTTTCAGGAGATCTAAGGCACAAATGCTTTGTTGCGATGGACGACAGCAACATGCCAGCTTTACACCTTGCCACACGCCCATAAGTGTACAGTATTTTAGGAAAATGGGAGCTGGGCATGGAAGTACTTGTGGTACATCATGCGCCTCTTTGTGCATGGTCGAAGATTGGGTCCTTCGTGTTTACATGCATGCTGTCTGTATTTCAGTCAGCAGTTGTTGCTGGTTAGTGAATGGGATATAAAAATGGTACAGATGGGGTTTTGTTTGTTGCTTTTAATTCCAAAGTGTTTCAGTCTAAACTCACTGGACTGAATGCAGGGAGACACAACACACACACACACACACACACATATGATAGCAGAGCGCCCACATGTGACCTACACTGACGCGGGGTGTCAGGAAGTTTATATTTGTTTCTGCCTGTGTTGTTGCCGCAGCACAAGACAAGTTTGACAAGTAAAGCTCATGCTCCAGGATGCTTAGGACACTGAGGCTGTGCCCCCTTCAAACTACATCGTGCACACTGTGAAAGGCAGCGAGCTACCATTGGCCAGGGTTCAACGTGTACTTTGATAAGTCAGGACGGGAATTGGAGGCAGCGTGGTCACCTGACATCAGCGTTGTGTGCAGTCATTGTGGCATTAAATAAATTAAGCAAAGCAGGCGTGAACACAGAACACGGCAGCATTAGGCTGCGGCCCGAGCTCGCTGCTGCAGGACACGTCAGCACTCATTACGGCTCCCAGTCTGGAACTGCGTGAGAGAAATTAGGAAGTTAAAGCAGAGAGACAGACCAGGAGAGCTCAAGGGACCGGATCTGACTACCTGTATGTGTCGTCACTGCTCTCTTTTTAGTAGCTGATGTAGGCCGTGAACCAGCGCCCATCGATGATAAATGTGCAGAAGATGCTGATTGATTCCAGGATGGGTGTGGCAACTTGCAGAAGCTTTTCCAAAAACTTCTCTCCTTCCATCACCAACTGCTAACAAGCTGCATTTTCCAGGCTACCTCATTTTCACTTTATGTCGTTGTCTGCTGTCTTTTGCACTCACTACTGCCACCAAAAGAGCAATGAGGTCACTGCACAGAGGTGTGTGGTGATGCTGATTCCTTTCCAGGAGAACAAAGGTCCAAGTCTTTAGGGTCCTGGTACTTCCTGTCTTATAGTAATGGTTGTGAGACATGGATGCTAATAAGTGACCAAAGGCGATAACTGGAAGTTTTTGCTACTTGGTCTCTTTGGAGGATCCTTGGGTACCGCTGCGGGAATGGTTACTTGGGAAGACTCAGATGAAGAGTATTACTTGCATTGTGAGGGAGCGTCATCTATGAGATTTTGGCTATGAGGCAAGTTTCTCTGGACATGATCCGGCACACAGGTGCCTCAGTGTGGAGAAGGCCAAAGACACGCCCACTTTCACCTGGCTGTGACAGATAGATGGTTACTTTCATGAGGTGAGAATGGATCTGATGTTTGCCCGAGTGATTGCCATCTAGGACCCTGGGTGGTTCTGTGGTGTGGTGGATGTGGCGAAGCGCGGTACCATCGCACACTCCCATATTTGATCTGACGTGTGTGCTGTGGTGACAAGTCAATATCCCGAAGGGCTGAAAATCTATTGAATTGAGTAACAATTTGGCTCAAATTAGGGGTATTTTTAGCCTATTAGGGTGGATCCCTTAAAACTAACTAACTAACCCTAACCATAATTTTTGGACCTTCGGACCAATGGAGCTTCAGAATAATGACCCGTCCGCATGTACTGCACCGCTAATAGTTGAAAAGTGCAGACTTTCTGGATTCAGATGGGGGGGCAACCACAACAACCCGCCCTGCCTTATTTCAAACACATCAAATTGTGACGCTTTGTCAGCGCCCAGTGGCGTCACTGTCACCATGAAGAGGGTATCGTTTGAATCCTGATTCCACATCTATGTGTGCAGAACTGGGCTTCAACATCAACAGCAATACTCATCATACTTTGATAAAAATCACAAAAAGTAACACATCTTGTTAGTAAAAGAAGGACAGCAAACAGCGATCGTTGGTTTCAGTTTGGAACAAAACAACAACATAAACTGGGAATAAGAAAGACATGACAAGGCATGTAGTATTCCACCTCCGCAATTGCAGGAACACACATTGGAAAAGCTTTTCTACAATAAAAAAGAGGTTTTAGTTGGACACAGTTTAATTTGGTATCTAGGGAACCAGCTTGACTTTCCACCAATTTGTAGTGCACAAACAGAGCTCCAGATTTGAGGGATTGTTGGACCCGGACATCGCTGGTGGAGCTTTGTAGGAGGGCTCATCCTTGGATTCAGCATCACCAAAAAAAGGCACAACTGTTTATGTCAAAACAAGCAAAAAAAAACAACAAAAGATTAAAGACAAACCCACACCTGGACAGCACCAACAAAATAAAAATCTGACTACCTCTTCCTACTTCAATTTCCTGAAGCATTTTCTTGCTTTCTGGCATCCATTCAAAGTCTTTTGAGTGTAGCATGTTTTGTGACTAATGCATCCTCATCCTTGGTGACGCCTCGCCAAAAATACAGCAACCCACAGAGACAGTGGGCAACACTTAAAACGGACTCTCCATGTTGCCAACTGTACTGTGGCTCCTTCTGAGAGAGGCCGATTCTGCCCAGAGGTACCAAGAACAGTCAGTGATTATCAGGGGTGCCAAGCAGTCCAGACTTACTGCTGCCGAGAGCCACTGTGAAGTTTGAAGGTGTTTAGGGGACTGAACAGTACACTATGCAGCTTTTCTTCAGGTGTTACATCACGCACGGCAATAATAAAAGATTTAAGGCGTTTAATTAGTCACGAAAGAAGAATCCAGTCTGTTAGACACCAACAAAAATGGGGAAAGGGAGGAGAAAAATGGATCTATGGGTCTTGCGTGTTCATTTGTTTTGGACCCTTGTTGATCCTCACACCTTTGGAGAGACCCCATATGACATCACCTCATTTGTTTGTCAGGTAGTGCAGCAGATAACTGTATGAATCGTTAAAATGGTGATGCAAGCATGGCATCTGGCACAGATGTTCTATATAGGTCACTCTTCAAATCTACCCAACTGGCCAATTGAAAATCCAAGATGGCGGCCATATTTTCCAAGATGCCGTTTCCGACAAATTTAAAATCCTCCAATCATATTGAAACATATCCCATATGATTTGCCTGATCATAAAGATTCTAAAAAAAGGTATAGTTTGGAGTATCTATGACTCAATGTTATGGAGTTATGGGGCAAAAACAGCAAATATGGTGACAAAGGTCAATTTCAGTTTGTACAGGGGTCAAAAGTTAAAAGTTGCTCCAATTTTGGTAAAACGTGATGCAAATTATTGGTTGACCTTATCGGATCAATAAATGGAAAAGTTTTGACTGTGTTGAATGCTTGGTCTCCAAAGTAAAGGTCAAACAAGGTCAACGTCCATTGGATACTATGACATACATATGTTACCCCATATGTCATATGTTCAAAACTCTATTAGCTCAACCAGTAATTTGCATCACTTTTTACCAAAATTGGAGCAACTTTTAACTTTTGACCCCTGTACAAACTGAAATTGACCTTTGTCCCCATATTTGCTGTTTTTGCAAAACTCCATAACATCCAGTCATATATAGTTCAAACTATACATTTTTAGAATCTTTATGATCAGGCAAATAATGTGGTATATGTTTCAATATGATTGGAGGATTTTAAATTTGTCTGGACGCCATCTTGGAAAATATGGCCGCCATCTTGGATTTTCAAATGGCCAGTCGGGTTTGAAAAGTGACCTATACAGAATATTTGTGCCAAATTTCATGCTTGCATCACAATGTGAACAATTGTCCGTGAACCGTGTCCTTTTGTTTTAGGAAACTTTTAGCTTCAACAGAGCAGGCTAATTTTGACCTATTTGTTTCAAATATGTTTATTGAGAAACATTCCATTCAAAGAGGAACTTTGCACGACATGTATGTGTTTCTTTAAAGATAAACTTACCAAAAGACGAGAATGACAAACATCAGACAAAATATAAAACAAATAGCCCCAAAAACACAAACATACAAATAAGAAACTGCCCCCCAGCGAGGTTATCTCCATTGGTTTCTCCCTCAGAGTGAGAGACTAAAGGTTGCCAAACTTCTCAAAGTCCCTCAGCTTGTCCTTCAACATGAATCTAATTCTGTCCAGCTGAAGAGTATGCGTTAATTCTGTCAGCCAATGCTTCAACGAGGGCACCTCTTTCTTTTTGCAAGTATCTGCAGTCATATCACTCTGAGTTGAAAGTTTTACGTGAGGTGTAGTATAACGGTGCCTCAGCCCCTCTTCATCTACAGCTGCGAGCATAAGTTTGCATACACTTCACCTAAAAAACTTTCAAACTCATAACTTCTCTACTGCACATTTAATCCATTTAATCAAACAGTGTGTGTGTCAAGTCAGTTATTCTCTGCTTAATTTATGTATAATGGGTCGTTGTAGGTTTATAAAATATAGAGCCAAGATTGAGGGGTAATATTCAGAGAAACAACCTCAAATTAAAGTCATAAATTAATGCAAAAAAACTGGAATATTCTCCAAGATTATAAAGTAATAATTTTGCATGAAACATTTATGAAAAAAAACCTCAAATACCGTCTGGTTATAAAAACACCACTTTATGAGGAAAAAAACCCTCACAATAAAGTCTTCTTTTTTCTTGAAGAAAACACTTCACTTTGCTTATGATAATATCATGATTCTAGGTTAAAATTCAATTTCCTTATTGCTAACTCCAATTGCAAATGATCAATTTCCCAAGGTTTTTTTTTTTTTGCCTTGTATAAAAATGGATGTAATTCCTAAATGGTTAATGCAATATATTTGTTAAACCCCTTTAATTAAAGCTGAAAGTCTACAATACGAGCACATCGTGACTGTTTCATTTCATCTTCAATGTGGTGGTGTACAGAGACAAAAATCACAAAAAAAAAGGTCAATGTCCAAATACTTATGGACCTGACTGTATAAGTGGCAAATAGAAGATGGGAGTATGTGAAAGTAGCTGGGCCATAGTCACTCAACATTTTATGTTTAAACGTAGTTTCTAACTGAGGTTGTTGGATGTGTCTGTCTGAAGTTCTTTTTTTTTATTATTATTATTTTAAATCAGATGCACCACGAATGGAAAGATTTGGACATTCATGCTCCTGCAAAGATATCAGCATCACCGTGCGCTCATGAGTCCATGAACTCTACCCACATGTCTGTCGATTGGATAGGCCGGGCTCCCGCAGACATGATCAGCATTACACAAAATCCTATTTCAGCAATGCATGTCAGACTTTATGTATCGACAATAAAAACTGTTCACTAACTCGAAGAAAACACGGAGTGCACACGTTCAACACGTTCAACACGTCCGACAGTCCTCTGTTCACGGCTTAAACTTTCTTTTTTGTTTTTCATTGTGAGAGAGCTTTTCCTTTGATGTCTTCTTTAATGCTCTTCGATCCTTATCTTTGATTGTGATTGGTGAACTTTCATCCTGACCTTTGATCCTGATCACCAAGCTTTGATTTTGATCACTTATCTTTAATTGCTGATCTTTGAACTTGATCACTTTTATTTTATTTTTTTATTCTGTTCTCTGAACCTCGTCAAGGAGGTTATTGTCAATTGTCTGTCTGTCTTGTTTTGATCCTGTGATCACGATCATGAGGTGGATTGAGCCTTTGATCTTGATTGCTGGATTGAGATACTGATTGTTTTGTCTCTGTAATCAGGATCAAAGATCATCTTAATCAATGTATGGGACAGATCAAAGGATTCTTTTAAGTTCCTCAAGTCAATATTCCGAACGCCCATTGGTCCAAAAATTGTTCAAAATAACCCTAACCCTTTCCCATGTTTTTGGTCTCATCTTAGCATACTTCAAAGCGATCAAAATAATAAAATATTTACATATTTGGGGTTTTACTATATATCTCAAAACATTTATCAATACTAAACTTGTATTTGTTACAATTTTTCAATGTTTAAATAGTTTTACAGTCACTCTAAACACGAAATACCTCATCAGATGGGTCCCTAAAAAGTAACTCAGGCCTAATTTTCAGAGCAATGGACCTTCAGAATAATGACCCGTACCCCCTCAGTTACATGAACGTAGTTAATGTCAGTTACTATTAGGTTTACCAGTTTCAGTTACTTTAGGTCTCTTAGTTCCTCTGTCACTCAATTAAAGTTACTACCTAGTTACCTGCAACCATTCAGTTACTGTACTAAGTTACCGCTGCCATGTTACTTCAACAGTTATCTTGAGTTATTCCATTACTTGCCTTTGATAAATAATCAGAGGCGAGTTCTGCCCCTTGATCAAGATCCCCACCAAAATTGGATCAGCTCTTCATCTGTCTGTCCACCAAAGTTAATTGAAATCGGATCAGGTCTTTTTGGAGACAAACAAACAAACAAACAAACACAGAGTCGAACAGCAGTGAAAACGTGACATCCTGTATGAGGCAATAAAGGTGTTTTTTTACTTTGTGCCTCTTTAACAATTAACAAAACATATTTATTCACTGTCACAGTGGAAGGGTTGTGTAGTAAAAGTTGCTCTCAGCAGGTTTGTGAGTCGGTCTTAAAGGGAAACTCTTAGCGAGGTGATTTTCGGATGCTTTTTGCTGCGGGAAACGTACTGCTGCAGTGCGTCTTGTAGTTCTGGTTACATATAACAAGGTTCTTTGCACATATTTGACATGCGGTAATGTTTTAACAGAGCTTTATGTCTACAAGTTAAAATGAGGTTTGGTTATGTTGAGCGGACACACAAACTGTTCCAGCTTTCATGTTTGAAGAAGACTTAATAATGATTTTTATTTGCAGCGTACATTAACGAGATAATACAGAGGCATCAAAATTCTAAAAGCCTTACAAAATCCGTAACCTCATTCAAAGCAGTGCAAATAAACACCATATTTTAGCCATTAACCGACTCCAATCTTTTGTTGGTGTGGATGTGTTTGTGGGAGCAGCTGTGGGCGTCTGTTTCACCGCACAAACTTCCACAGTGCCACTTTGTAATTGAAAGAAAAATGGTAATGGAAGCACTTAGAAAGACGGAGAGCGGCCGGGGTCAGACTGCACGGAACGACTGCAGCGTGCGAACAGTGAAACCAGGCGCTAAATGTCACTGCGGAAGACAGAGGACGTGGATTGTCTCATTCCTGGCTGAAGTCAGAGGTGAAATCCGTCAGGGTTTGTTGGCTATTTACTGAGCTGGAACACGTCGCCGTCCGTAAGCCTCATGGAAACGCTCAACACAAGAAATTCTCTGCTTTGCAAAAGCAGCATTCAAAATCAAAGAGTTCCAAATAAAAGACGTGGTGAAAATGAGCTGTCGTATAATGTGGAGTCGTTATGTAACAGAGTCACATTCATCACTCTGCTGCACTTTTACAAAGACATACTGTTTTCATTACATCCACCAAAGAAGTCAGGATTCCACGCACACCTGTTTGTGCTTCATTACATCACTTGCGCATTGAGTACCCGTCACTACGTGACGGGAGGAAAACTCCTTCTGGAGACTCTGTTCTTGAGCATCCAGTATCCACATTTCATCACATTGCATCTTGTCCACAAACTTTTCCCTCCCTCCCCCTAATGTTTTTCTGTGTTATTTTCCTCTTCTGTGCTTCTTTTGAGGTCCCACAGTGGGAAAAACTGTCTGCTGTGTTGTCTTCTGTCAAATCCACGTGGTTGCTGAGGGGAATTCCCCGTGACAACAAATGTAATCAAAACCACGTGACCATTAGAGCCTCGCTTTCATTCACGTTACTGAAACAAACAGGGGTTTTCCCAAAATGGTGCAAACAATGTGGCTCGCACATATCGTGTCTGTTTGAGGCAGAAATCCATAGATTCAAGCATAATGAAGACAAAGTAAGGACCTTTTTATTTGTCTGTTGATTTGGGGTGTCAAAGGCTAGAAACTCCTCCAAAATAGGGTAGACTTGCACTATCTGCATTTTTGTTCAGCTGCTCAAAAATCACCTTCCATCACTTTCTACTCATCAAAACCAACTTCCTGCCAATTTTGGTGACATTTCATGCAGCAGAAGCCACACAAAAGGCCTCCAACAAGAACAATAGTGCCAGCCTTGCAGTGTCTGTCCTGCCTGGACAAATCAAAATAAGACAAAATGGTAGGGGGTGTCCCACTCTGTCTCCATGCCAAATCTGAAGGGGCTACGACCGATATTAAAGTCTGTAGAGGCGGTCTCATGCGTTAGAATTAATGTTGCTTTGTTTATATGATTCACTGGATTACACAAAATAATCAACTCATTTTTTTAACTTTGCAAACCTCCAAAAAGGGGGAGGAGTTTCAATGATTGCACCTGTATGTCAATAAATTGTATACAACACGTCTCAAAAGCGTGAGGGACTGATTTCAGTGAAATAGTTGAGGCATTTCAGTTTTAATTCCGAACTGGATCAGTTGCTGAATTTTTCATTTGATTTTTTTGAACATTTTTGCCTTATGACATCGTAAAGGCTATATCTCCACCCACACTCTCCTTGGCTGACGTTCACATAGATGTGATCCAGGAGGAAGCCATAATCTGTAGTGAGATGTGGCAGAAATCTGACGGCCTTCCTTCCAGCTGCTGGAGCTGATCTCTTTTACTTTATTCTCTGCAGAGCAATTCCCGGCCACAGCCACCTCTCTGTGCACCCCTGATCCCGTTAGATTTCAGAGGTGGAGCAGAGTAGGTCCTGATTAGTACTTGGCTGGGAGATTGCTTAGGAAGACCAGGAGCTGTGAGCTTGTTTCTACATGAAGAACTGGAGTTGCATCAGGAAGAGCATCCGGAATAAAACTTGTGTCAAATCCCAGTGCGGCTCTGTACTGGATCTGATGTGGTGTCCCTGAGCAAAATGCACTCTGATCTTGAATCTGGCATGAAAACTATGCCTTTAAATTGCTGTGGAGAACACACACACACACACACACACCTCTACAGAGCCTCAAAACATCTGATGAATCACGTTCCGGCTCGATCACAGAACTACATGACATGCAACAAAAGCAGCGTGATGCCAGCCAGACTTTCCGCAAAGCGTTAAACGGTAAATGAACCGCATTTCTATGCCGCTTTTTTTCCATCTGATGCCGATGCACAAAGCACTTTACAATGATCTCTCACACGCACACACTAATGCCAGCATGCTTCCATGCAAGGCGCTCAACTACACACTGGAAGCAATTTAGGGACTAATGTTGCTCAAGGGAACTTTACAGGCCCCAACTGGAAAGAAGCAACGAACAAATTAATTTTCTATGTTTGCTTCTCCAACAAATTTCCAATTGAAAGGAGATTCTAATAAAGCTTTTGTGGAGTTTGAAAGTGAGAGGGCTGATAGAGAAACTGGCTATCACACTAATCTGAGCTCCTTCACCTGCTCCTCTTCACTATATTGTAATCAAATACACTCAGTCACGACTTTGTAAGATAGACTTTGCTTGTAAGGTGTTGGACCCCCTTTTGTCTTCAGAACTTCCTTTATTCTTTCACGCTAATATCGATTTTGGTCGATATTGGCGTGATAGTGACACATAGTGGCTACCCCCCCCACCCTGAAGTGCATAAACAAGGCAGGATGGTTCCATGCTTTCGAATTCCGACCCTAATTCTGTAGAACCCATGAGATAATCCCAGTAGATCAGTAGTTTGAATGATTGTTGGTACCAGATGGGCTGGTTTGAGTTTTTCCTCAAACAATCAAAGTCACTGAAATCAAACTTTTTTTTCCACATTCTGATGCTTGGCTTGAACTTCAGCAGATCCTCTTCACCATGTCTACGTGCCTAAATGAACTGAGTATCTGCCAAGTGATTTGCTTTAATGAGCCAGCTGAGCAGGTGTGCCTAATGTTTTGGCCAGGGGAGTGTTCACGTGGAGACAGACCCTGTTTTCAAATAAGAGCCAGCTTCAGGGAGGCCTTCAGCTGAGGTTCAGGCCGGCATCGCTGTTTGTTGATGAATTGATGGTTTGTCTCTAAATACTTTTATCCAGCTTCCGAAACGTCTGACACGCTGTTTCAACAAAACCTTTGCTGGAAAGATTTTTCAACTCGCTATTTTGAGCTTTTTGAATCTCTGAGGATGTAATCTTAAATATTGAACGAAGCTCAAAAAGAAGCCTGATATCCTCTTAAAACACGCTCTCACACACACACACACACGCATCATCGTGTATGTTTGTGAGTAAAATCTTTATGTCTGCATACAATTAAACACTTACAGAGCAGATTTTCACATCCAAGAGCTCAGTGCGGAGCAGCGAGGTTAATCCAATGCTTATGTAATTTCTCACATCTTTACTCAGTGGGGGATAATTATGCAACACCGAGTGTGTGTGTATGTGCATGTGTGTGTGTGTGTGTGTGTGTGTGTTTGTACAGTGTGCATGACTGAGTGAGCGATGACATCTTCTTTTTAATTTGTATTTTGTGTCATAAAACTTTCTTGTATTTGAAACATTTGTTATGTGTAAACTTTACCATTATTTTAAGCATTTCTATATTACATGCATTATCTCTCAAATTGCTTTTTAAGTCAATGTTCTGGCTCTGGCGTGCTTGTGGTTTATTATTAAATGTGGCACACCGGTGTGTACTCCACAGAGATGTCGAGGATTTATTTAAAGTTCCTGAACGAAACAAAATGATTAATGTTTCTGTTACTTTTGACAGTTGTTCGCAGTGACTCTTTCCGGCCATTTGCAGATGTCTGTTGTTTATACAGGGGCGGTGCCAGGATTTTATGGTTGGGGGGGCATGACTGTAGTAACGTAGGTTGTTGTGCACAACAATCACTTCCCCATTGCTTTTTATTTTAAACTGTTTTGTGCAGTCTGTATTCCTGTGGTGGTGCAACACAACAAACTTAACTGGTGGTCATTTTGACAATGAAGAACGGCAGATAATTAAGCTAAGAAAAATAATATTTTACAAGCGTCTCTCCATATTTTATATTTGAAGTCATGATGAAAAACATTGTGATCGTTTAAAAATCTGAAGAAGAGCCAAGTGTGTGCACATCCAAGCAAAAATATTCAGATGCAAGACCAAAAAAAATCTGCAGAACACAATGGAGAAAAGTCTGCACACCATTAGGCTCCAAAATAATAAGTCTGATTCTCTTCTTTTCCATTTTTAGACATGCAATGTTTCTTTCTGCAAGACCTGCTTCCATGGTTGAAAGCTCTAGCAAGTTATTGCAAAAAAGTTTTTAAAGTCAAATATTATAATTCACTGTAATTTTTGCCTCCAGCACTGAAAAAGATGAAACTTAGACCAACTTAAAAAGAAAATACTGCAATTTGTTACACCAACATGTATGAGTTTCTTAAAGCATATGTATAATTTGGTCAAAACTCAAATATAATTTGAGAAAAAATATTACATATGGGTGAAGAAAATTACTGTGATTTGTTTGAGTTTGTCCGAGTTGAACTTTTTTTTCAGTGAGTGGTGGTTATTATTAATCAATCAATCAATCAAACTTTATTTATATAGCACTTTTCATACAAACAGCGCAACACAAAGTGCTTCACACACACACACACACACACACACACAAAAGCATTAAAACAATTACCCCTCCTCAACCACACACAAAGCAAAGATTTTATAAGGTAAAAAGATATAAAAGCACTCATTAAAACTTTATCCTAAGTGAGGAACACCAGAGGCAGGATAAAAAAATTAAAAACATATTAATAAATAAAATAAATAACTAAAAATAAGTCAGTAAGTTAATAATAATTAGTGGATAAAATGACAGAGAACAGATGAATAAAAATAAACAAATACACAATACAATAAATTTCCAATAAATATAATATATATATTATGCTTCAAACGAGAAGGTCCCTGGTTCAAAGCCAGCCATGCCCAGTAATACATATCCCATGACAAACAAGTGAAAATTGGCACATTCAATGTGTGAAAATGAAGCAAAAAAAAAAGTAGGAACTAAAAACCACAATAGTGATTTTAATGGAGTGTGGACTCTGAGTACCTTCTAGTTTTCCAAAAGCAGCTACAGATTCTGTCATGTTGTGCCACAATCATCATGTTTTTCAAAAAGCTGTGTGAGACGGGGCGGTGCTGCCTGTTTCAAGAGTCCCGTGGGTGCTCAGCGAGCTGGAGGAGGCCCAGAGCCGCCTCGTCAAGAGGGTGAGCCGGCCTCGTTTGGTTGGAGGGCTGAAGAGCTCTTCCAGCTCCTCCTCCGTCTCTCTTCAGCCCTCAGCCCTCAGCACCACCTGACACCTCCTCAAGGTCGAGTTTCTCCAGACAACCTCTGCACCCCCCCCACCTACCTTCTGACTAACACTCCACCTCCTCGTGCCTCCAACCATTCTGTGCGTTTTAAGGCTGGATTAGGCTCCGTGTTCACACGTTCTGCATTTTCATGTGAACACATTTCAACTTTACAGTTATCTGATTTTAAGCATCTTCACACCAGAGTTAAAACAATCTAATTAATCAGGTAGTTGATTGATAAAAGAATTAGACAGCATACATTTTTATACATGACCAAGTTCCTAAGAATCAAATGATTTGTAACTCATAACATGGAGCTCAACCCAATATGAGCTTTCTGTAAAAACATGTCCAGCAAATAATTATGTGCCAATGTGGATTCAAAAAGTCATTTATCCTGGAAGAAAGCTTTACAAATTGAAAGGATATCTGGGTTTTTTTCCCGCTGTTTCTGTGTCGCAGCAAATGAGCTAAAACGATCAGTTGATCAAATTGGCTTAATCCAAACATCGCACTTTCTGCTGGCGCTGCACTGTTCTGAAACAGCAATAAAGTGATTTAAAGTGTCTTTAATCCGGCATCACTGAAAGCAGTATGCTTTAAACTGCTCTATGACAAACCGGTTTATAATGTCTAGGTGCGTCTAGTTTTTTTTTACGACTAATGGCAGACTGGTTCAATGTGGATTTGAACTGGTTGTCAAATATTATCTGGATTTTGATGCGTTTGGACAAAATAAGTCAGTTGGATTTGTTTCTGTGCATAAGTGAAGGGCGACGTTTACAAGACGGCAGTGAGACCAGCTATGTTGTACGACTTCGAGGTGGTGGCGCGAACAAAAAGGCAGGAGGCGGAGCTGAAGATGATTTGCTTTCCCTTAGTAGTGACGAGGATGGACAGGATTCGGAACGACCACATCAGACATACAGCACATGTATGACGTTTTGACGGAGAGGTGAGACTGAGATGGTTTGGACATGTGCACAGGAGTTGCGCGGGGTATATAGGGAGAAGGATGCTGATGATGGAGCCACCAGGCGGGAGGAGAAGAGGGAGGCTAAAGAGGAGGTTTAAGGATGTGCTGAGGGAGGACATGCAGGTGGTTGGTGTGACCAAAGAAGATGCAGAGGACAGGATGAGGTGGAGACGGATGATATGCTATGGCGCCCCCTAATGGGAGCAGTTGAAAGAAGAAGAAGGATTTTTCTTTTTCAGTGAAGTTGGGGAAATTTTGAGACACTTTCTCATTATTTTTAATGTGTAGTACAAATCCTGGTGGTTGCCATTCGGGACCCGAGGTAGTTCCGTTCATGCTCCCAGACTTGACTTGAGTACACATCATTAATCATTAAAAATAAAATTAGAATGTTTGTTTGTGCAAAGCGCAGGTTTATACAATTTTCTTCTTCCTGCTCCTTTTGTTCACTGTGATGTGAAAGTTGTGTTGTCTCAATGGAACGAACAAAAAAATTCAAATTTTGTATTTGTATGTTCATATTTTGACTTGATTTGATTTGACTTATTTTAGCAATGAAATATATGTACCTAGAATGCTGAGGAGAGCGCAGTAAAGCATAAAATGTATTTCCATTGTGGTCCTTATATGTATTTTATTGCTGAATAAATTGCTAAAAAAAAACACTTATGG
>OMMV01193091.1:0-12488 GCA_900302635.1 Chatrabus melanurus
TCTATGCACAAAAAAAGGTTTATTTTCCTTGAATTTTGTTCACAAATTTGTTAAAAATCTGTGTTCGTAAGCACTTCACCTTTGCCAAGATAATCCCTCCACCTGGCAGGTGTGGCATATCAAGATGCTGATTAAACGGCATGATTATTGCACAGATGTGCCTTGGACTGGGAACAATAAAAGCCCACTATAAAATGTGCAGTTGATCATTAAAAAAAAAAGAAGAAAAAAAAGAAAGACTTTTAGGTGAAGAAGCTGGATGTGGTGGTCCTGGGTTGTCATGGTTACACGTGCATGCAGTTATGAGACTGGTTGGAAATGACATTGTAGTGAAATGAACATTCAGTTCACTGGCAACAGCTCTGGTGGACATTCCTGCAGTCAGCAGGCCAATTGCACGCTACGTCAAATGTGACATCTGTGGCATTGTGTTGTGTGATAAAACTGCACATTTAGAGAGGTCTTTTCCTTTGATTAGTCCAAGGCTAATCATGCTGTTTAATCAGCATCTTGATATGTCACACCAGCCAGGTGGATGCATTATCTTTGCAAAGGTGAGGAGCTCACTAACACGGATTTAAACAAATTTGTGTACAAAATCTGAGAGAAATAAGCCTTTTGCGTGCATAGAAGAAATCTTAGATGTTTTACTTCAATACATGAAAAATGGGAATGAAAACAAAAGTGTTGCATTTATATTTTTGTTGAGTATATATACCAGTGTGGATACAATTAAAAATTCAACTGTATTAATTTCTTTATAAACTCCTTCTTGCCTATAAAATTCATATCAAAGTAATGTGGTTTTGGCATTGCTGAACACTGTGAAGTTAGCGTCTGATCATAACGAAAATCTGATAGCACAATGTTGTGATTAAAACACAAAATCGACTGCAAAATGTTAAACAGAAGTTATACACAACTGACACACAACATTTGTGAAGGTGCCTTAAAACACGACACAGCCTGTAATATAGCAAGTCTCTATCTTCTAAAACTAAACAATTTATGACTTTGTTGACTGACAGCAACCAAGATGGCCTGATAAAAATTACAATATCATAAAATTTTACAGCACAATAAACATAAAAGCACTGTCTTAGGAGTGCCATATGTCAGTGATTAGTATGAATTATTCCTGGCTTCCCAATAATGCCTTACTAGGAAAATTAAATGCACGACAGAGCACCGTTCAATTTGTTACTTCATGAAAGTAATAAATCACCAGTTAAAATGAATCTGCCTGGCCATCACATTGTTTAACACAACCATTAAATAGAACTGTGGCACAGAAATATTAAACCTGAATTAGAATATAAATTCGGGGTCCCCAAATACTTTGTTAGGGTGAAGTATATTTTGGAAATCAATAATACAAAAAATACTTAATTTTTTTTCTTTTTTGGGGGTAATTTTTCAACTTTTTATGCTCTGTTAACTTTATATTCAAGTAATTGATTTTGTATGGTTTGTATCAAGATAGAGTTTTTCTAATATTTAATTGCATTTCTGTTGGCTTCATATTCTGTTAGGTTTATATTCTGTTCGCTTCTTCAGTTAGTTTTTGTTCAGATAGCTTATAATTCAGGTTTTTTTTATGTTGTGTTTCAGTAAGTTTTGTATTTGTTAGCTTACTTTTTTTGGACAGTTGGCCTTATATTCAGTCACTTTTAGATTTACTAGCATTTCTGTTAGCTTTGTATTTGTTAGCTTTATATTCTGTTCACTTCTTCAGTTAGTTTTTGTTCAGATAGTTTATAATTCAGTTTTTTGTTTTTTGTACATTGTGTTTCAGTAAGTTTTGTATTTGTTAGCTTCACTTCGTTTTTTGGTCGGTTGGCCTTATATTTAGTCACTTTTAGATGTGGGCGGTCCATTGGTCCGAAGGTCCATTGGTCCGAAGGTCCATTGGTCCGAAAATTAGGCCTAAGTTACTTTTAAGGGACCCATCTTATAAGGTATTTCATGTTTAGAATAACTAAAATTATTTAAATATTGGAAAATTGTAACAAATACAAGCTTAGTATTGATAAATGTTTTGAGCTATATAGTAATATCCAAAATATGTAAATATTTTATTATTTTTATAGCTTTGATGTATGCTAAAATGAGACCAAAAACATGGGAAAGGGTTAGAGTTATTTTTTAACAATTTTCGGACCAATGGGCCTTCGGACCAATGGGCCTTCCGAATATTGACGAGTCACCCTTTTAGATTTACTAGCATTTCAGTTAGCTTTGTATTTGGTAGCTTTATATTCAGTTCGCTTTAGATCCAGCGAGCTTTTACGTTAGCTTAATATTCATGTCATGGGCAGCACAGTGGAGCAGTGGTTAGCGTTATTGCCTCAACGCAAGAACACAGAGGTTTGGTTCCATCAAAGCCCAGTTCCTTTCTGTGTAACTTTTGTATGTTCTCCCTGTACCTGTGTGGGTTTCCTCCTGGAACTCCAGTCACTGTAACAGTCACCCACTTTGAAACCATGAACTATGGTGTTTTGCTGCATTCCATTTACCCCAGAAGTCATAAATTGCGACTGGGAATGATGTCACACCCAAGGAAAATGCATTCCAGTTTCCACACAACAACTGGCTTTTGAAGTATAGAGTGCTACAAAAATATTCGGTCCACCAAAGAGACCTCATGGAAGAGGACAGATGGCACAGAAGTTACATTAGTGTTTTAATTTACTGCTCCCTTTGTAATGTGGTGTAGCCCGTCATTGTTGTTAGTAACATCTACTAGGTTAGACAATATTAGCAGCACTAGTTGATAAACAACACATTACGCGGTATTTTATGCATAAAAATACCATAGCAACATTAAATTGGACATAAAAAGACAGAAGTGCTGAAAACAGTAAAAACTGCAGCTTTCACTACTGTTGCTGCTCGGAGCAGCCATGTATGTATGGCTGCCAGTATGTGGGGTTCAAACGAGTTGCCGAGATGGAATTCTGACCTCAGGAGACGTTCCGAGACGTAATTGAGAAATGCTGACCTCTGAGTATAAATGGAACGTGCATTATACCTGTTGGGATCCAGCAACAAGGAACTGATCTGTATAAATCATTGATGTCAAGAATGTATCAATACAAAATCCTTCATCATTGTCTTCCTATCAGTGTACAAAAAATGAGGCTTATAGTGGGATGTCTGTGAAAGATGAATATGTGTCAAATTTGTAACATTAAAAGAATACATTATTTCCCAATTATCTGCACAGTTCATGCCCATCATATACTGTGTATCTGTGAGTGTTGCTGGAGTATTCAAGATTTAATGTCCCATATTGACATGTCTATTTTAAACTTATTGCAGTTCTGAAAAACAAAGACCTGAAAATTGTCGGATGTGACATGACAGACATATTTGGTAAACTGGACATGACTTACACTCAAGTCAGGTAACACTACACTGGAGAAATGCATTTTCTTGTGCATTTAAAGTTCTTGTGTGTGGGGGTGTACTGTATGTACTTATATGTCTTTTTTCTGGCCAACATTTACAGTTTTCCAGAATACACTGGAAAGGCAGCTTTTAGAAACACTTACCAGAGTGTTTGGGATAAATTCAAGGCCCAAACCCCAGCAGAACGAGATCTTTTCCTCCATGAATCGTTCCCTTCTGGTTTCCTGTGGGCCACCTCCAGTGAGTCCTTCAAGGTGGAAGGTGGCTGGTCAGAAGACGGGAAGGCGGAGACCATTTGGGACCATTTTGGTCACGAAGGGCTGGCCTTTGAAAATCAGACAGCTGATCTTGCTTGTGACAGTTACTACAAGGTGGATTATGATGTCTACCTGCTGCGAGGTCTTCAAGTCAACACCTACCAGTTTTCCATCTCCTGGGCTCGTATTTTTCCCCTTGGAAGACTATCGAATAAAGGGGCTCTGTACTATGACAAGCTGATTAATACTCTGATTGAATCTGGCATAGAACCACTTGCCACCCTCTACCACTGGGATCTGCCTCAGGCACTCCAAGACTATGGGGGATGGACCAATGCCTCCATTGTTGAAGCTTTCAGAGACTATGCAGATTTTTGCTTCTCCAGGTTTGGTGATAGGGTCAAAAACTGGAACACCTTTAACAGCCCCTGGGTGGAGAGCCATGCAGGGTACGGCACTGGTCAGAATGCTCCTGGTATAAAGGACTATGTGGTTGCTTCTTATCAGGTAAGAGTGGTGTGTTAATATCATGTAAGCGTCCACTCTTACATGGCTATTCTTGTTCTTTTCCTTTACCAGTTCTGTTGCTTTTCAGGTCACTCACAATATGATTAAGTCCCACGCTGAAGCCTGGCATGTCTACAATGACAAGTACAGGAGTAAACAGGGTGGGAAAGTGGGCATTGCACTGAACTCTGACTGGGCTGAGCCTTTGGACCCCTCCAAATCTGAAGACATAGTAGCTGCAGATCGGTACCTGCAGTTCATGCTCGGCTGGTTTGCCCATCCTATATTTGTAAATGGAGATTATCCTGCAACACTCAAGACTCAGATTGAAGAGAAAAGAAAAGAGTGCACCAATTCTGAGCCTGCTGTTCTTCCATATTTCACTGCGGAAGAAAGCAAGAGGATAGAAGGAAGCGCTGACTTTTTTGGATTAAACCACTATACATCACGGTTGATCAATGGCACTGATGGTGGCTGCATCCCAGGTCCTGAGGGTGTGGGCGACTTCCAGACACATGTGGACCCTTCATGGGGTTCTACAGCATCTGACTGGATATATTCTACCCCGTGGGGCCTTAGAAGACTTCTAAACTATATTTCTGCTGAGTATTTGAACGTTACCAAAGTGCCGATTTACATAACTGGAAATGGGATGCCAACTGAGTACAGTGGGGATACTCTCAATGACACTACTAGAATAGAGTACATGAGGAGTTACATCAATGAGGCACTGAAAGGTTAGTGTCTGATATTCTTCTGAATGAAAACCAGATTTACAGACAGTATGAAAATAATCTGTAATCTAATGTTCTGTCGTATATCTCCATTTTTTAAAGCAATATTCGTGGATGCAGTGGATGTGCAAAGATTCACGGTCCAGTCACTAATGGATGGATTTGAGGGAAAACATGGCTTTAGTCAAAGATTTGGTCTGCACCATGTTAATTTTGAAGATAGCAACAGACCACGAACCCCAAAGCAGTCTGCTTATTTCTACTCTCAGGTTATTAAGCAAAATGGATTTCGTTCAGACAAAGATGTACTTAAAGGAGTAAAAGGACAACAGATGAGGTATCTGTCTCCTTTACCACCATCAGAAGTTCCATCTAAATCAAAGGTTGTCTGGGAGAAATTCTCACGTCAGTCACAATTCCAGAGAAAAATCTTCCACTATGGTACCTTTCCGCAAGGCTTCAGTTGGGGAGCATCATCTTCTGCTTACCAGATTGAGGGTGGCTGGGATGCTGACAAGAAAGGTCCCAGCATCTGGGATACATTTACAGAGGAAGGTGGCAATATTCCTGGTAATGCCACTGGAGATGTTGCCTGTGACAGCTACAACAGAGTTGAGGAAGACCTCTACATGCTGCGGGCTCTGAGGGTGAAGTCCTATAGGTTCTCCTTGTCCTGGTCCAGAATCTTTCCTGATGGTCAACATGCATCCCTGAACCAGAAAGGCGTTGACTATTATAATCGGCTCATTGATGGCCTCCTAGCGAATAACATCACACCTATGGTGACACTCTACCATTGGGACCTCCCTCAATCTTTGCAAAACCACAGTGGCTGGGAAAATGATTCCATGATTGAAATTTTTAACGATTATTGTAACTTTTGCTTTGCAACCTTTGGAGACAGAGTGAAATTTTGGATGACCTTCAACCAGCCACATACAATTGCGTGGTCAGGATATGGGCTTGGAGAAATCCCTCCAAATGTTCCGAAACCAGAAACTGCACCATACAGAGTTGCACACAACCTTCTAAAAGCACACGCCAGGGCTTACCACACATATGACGAAAACTATCGACAAACACAAGGCGGCAGAGTGTCCATTGCCCTCAGTGCTGATTGGATTGAACCTAAGGATGTTGATGTTCCACGAGAGGTGGTGGCTGCTGACCGAGCTTTACAGTTCCAACTAGGCTGGTTTGCACACCCTATTTTCAAGAATGGTGACTATCCTGATGCAATGAAGTGGCAAGTTGGAAACAAAAGTGAACTCCAAGGTCTTTCTGAGTCAAGACTCCCTGCTTTTACTGAAGAAGAAAAGAAATTCATCAGAGGGACAGCTGACATGTTCTGTCTAAATCATTATACAACCAAGATTGCAAGCCATGCTACCTTAAGGCTTTCGCCTAAGTCTTATCAGTATGATCGGGACATAAAAGAACAAGAGGACACTGATTCACCAACCACTGCTATCGAGAAGCAGAGAGCAGTAGCATGGGGCATAAGGAGACTCCTCAATTGGATCAAGGAGGAATATGGGGATCCAGAAATTTACATTACGGACAATGGTGTTGCAACAGAACAAAAGACAACTTGGGATGACTCTGCAAGAGTATTTTTCTACAAGAGTTACATTGATGAAGCTTTAAAAGGTAGATTTTTTTCACTGTTAATCTTCATGACTTTTCTACTGTTTTCTTGAAATTTACGACACAATGTCTTGATCATTTCTTTCATTTCTGTGTATTTTTTTTAACAGCTTATGACCTTGATGGTGTTAAGGTGAAAGGATATACAGCAGCATCTCTCATGGATTCTTTTGAGTGGCTTCATGGGTACACTGTAGGGTTTGGGCTCCACCATGTGGACTTCACTAATGCAAACCGACCAAGGACACCCAAATACTCAGCACACTTCTACTACCGGGTAATAAAGGACAATGGTTTCCCAACACCAGATGATGAGAAGCTTCTTTATGGACACTTTCGTAAAGAGTTCCTTTGGAGTGCTGCAACTGCATCATACCAGGTAACTGTATTTTCATACAGAATAGACAGCATACAGTTCGAATCACATCTTATCAAAAAGACTAAGGGCCCCATCCTCCACCTGGCACAAATGAGTGCACAGTGCAACGCAAGCGTTATTGGTAGTTTACACCTGATCCTGGTGTTGATCTCCTGCCTATCTCCCACATTGTCTAAATACCGAGTAGAATTGTGCTCATGGCCGTGTTGGTCTAAAAATGACAGATGTGCTGGTGCGTTGCTATCATCTGCTGGTCTGTGTTGCTATCGCCACAGACCAGCAAAAACTTGGTTTCATGTCCCGCGCAGTCTGTTTCAGGTATTTAGGGTGCACAGCACTCAGATGCACCTTACATAAGTGGGTTCACAATACACGCGCACTGTGCTTGAATACACAACATATCTGAATTTAAAACAACCCTTAAATGAAACAAAAGTAAACACGCAGAAAAAAAAACGTCACCTTACTGCTGCTGAAGTCATTTTATCATACACTTATATTAATATCGGATCATTAAATCCCTTGGACTTTCGACTCACATATATTTCATTCACTGCTTCCAGATTGAAGGGGGATGGAGAGCGGATGGAAAAGGTCTCAGCATTTGGGACATGTTTGCACATACTCCTCTCCGAGTGTTCAACGATGACAACGGGGACATTGCCTGTGACAGTTACAACAAAATAGACGAAGATGTCGCGATGTTAAAAAAACTTAAGGTGACCCATTATCGTTTCTCCATATCCTGGCCCAGGGTTCTTCCTGATGGAACTACTGCGTACATCAATGAGCGTGGACTCGACTACTACCACAGACTGGTGGACGCACTGCTTGCTGCAAACATCCAACCTCAGGTATGTGTAGTTAGTTGGACAGATTGTGAGTTTCTGTACACACAGTAATTTAAGGAATTCTACTTTCTGTCAGGTTACTCTCTACCACTGGGACCTGCCACAAGCGCTACAGGATAATGATGGCTGGGAGAAGGACAGTATTGTTGAAAAATTCAGAGATTATGCTGATGTCATCTTTAGTAGACTCGGCCATAAAGTTAAACTTTGGATCACCATCAATGAGCCATACAATATTGCCAATGTTGGCCATGGTTACGGAGCTGCTGCCCCAGGTAAAACCTTAGAATGCTGAATTTTATCAAACAGAAATGCCATTTATGGTTATGTTGGTGTAATAAAAGTGTCTTCAACTAATTATCTTATTGAGGAAATGTAACTAGACAACCATTCTCAAAGCATACCCACCCTGATTACATCAATTATAGTATGTGAAACTACAATTTTGGAATTTGCACACCACAGTAACATAAACATAGCTCAGAACTCTTGGAAAAATGTAATGAGATGTATTTAAAGAACAGTCAGTCACTGATTAAGCCTTCTGCTTGTCCAGGGATCAGTTTCCGACCAGGTACTCTGCCCTACATCGTGGGTCACAATCTGATAAAAGCTCACGCTGAGGCCTGGCACCTCTACAATGACAAATATCGGGCCACGCAGAAAGGAATGATCTCTATCACCATTAACTCTGACTGGGCAGAGCCCAGAAACCCATATAAGCAGGAGGACATTGATGCAGCAAGACGAGTAGTGCAGGTATTAAATCATATCAATCATGGAATACTTATGTCACGGATGTATAAGTTTTTGCTTTGAATGCAAATTTTTTAAGTCCAATTTTAAAATAAATAGGTGGGAAACAAGTTAGAAACTAAAGTCACAAATTTAAAAAAATACACAGGGTTGTCCTTTTTGTGCAGTTCTACATTGGCTGGTTTGCTCATCCTATTTACAATGGAGACTACAGCAATACAATGAAGACGATTATTCGAGAGCGAAGCTTGGCTGGTCTTCCTAAATCGAGGTAAGATTAAAAATGTTGAAGAAAAACACAAAAGCAAAATGGTGTCTTAAAGTCATTTGTTTAAAAAAATCCAGAAAATACTTTAAGCTTACCATAATGAGGTAATCACGAAAAACTGAATTTATAATTTGGAACTTTGCATGTTACATTCATAATCTACATGTAGTATATCAGTTGTTTATCTCCTCAGGCTACCTGAGTTCACTCCCGAGGAAATTAAAAGAATTAAAGGTACCTATGATTACTTTGGTTTCAACCATTACACCACGGTACTGGCATTCCCTGTGGACTATGGAAACCTTCAGCATTATGATGCCGACAGGTACGCAAGCAATAAAATACTCTACCCATTTAACCCATTTATTGATGAATGTTCTCAGTCATCCAGGTAAGAGTTTACTCTGCTTGTTGGTCTTCAAGACGTTTCGCCACTCATCCAAGTGACTTTTTCAGTAACAAAAGTAATGTACCCTCAGGGGAGAGAGAGTCTCTATTGTAAACTAAATAAGGTGAAACTGTTCAACAAAAGATCATTACAACAGTTTCTCTTGAGAGTTAAAGTTTACCTGTCTGCAGAAGAGCATTGGGTGTGTTCTGCCTGATGTTGATGTGAAGTATTCTTAACCTTCTTGAACAATGAAAGGACTGCGCATTATGAGTTGCAGAAAGATGGTATCACCTCAGTTGAGGGAAGGTTGTTCCATTGTTCATTGTTGTCCTTGTCCCCTTTGGTAAACTGCGGAGTCCTCAACTGATGTGTTGCTTTTTTTTTGGGCTAGGCCATAAATTTATAGTGTTCTGAGCACTTCTCACCGCACCGAACAACATTAACAGCATTGCTTTTTGTGGTGTTGAGTCTGATCCTTAGGGTGTGTGAGAATCTGTCTCAGTGTGTTAATGGGTTTGAGGAAAACGGGTATGCTGTGTTTTCAAAAGATTTTCTTGAGCTTCTCGGACACTGGAGCTACATATAAAAATGTGCTTTCTCTTGCCTTCGCCTGATCCATCTGTTCGTGGTTTTCTGTATCTCTGCCTACTTGACAAAGGCCCAATTTGGATGTCCACAAGTCTTCAGAGCCTTCTTTAGATGCACCTTCTTTTGTCTTAGAAAACAGAGGGAACCTTTTCATCCCTGTGGCATAGTGTTCTGATCACACTAAGCTTATCTTGTAGTGGATGGTGGGAATCCACAACCCACAAGCAAAACCCAGGGTAGGGTTGTGGAGACCAGTAGCATACATGCCTTTGATGGTGACGAAAGATTAGAATGTCTGGGTTTGCGCTTGTCCTAGATCAAGGCTAAGATCCAGGCTGTCAATGACTTGCTGGACTCAGCCACCAGAAGTGTATCTGTTTGCGGTAAAGGGGTTGAACCTGTAGAGACACTCACTCATCATGGCAGTGACATGTCAATGGGTCTGCTGCCTTTGAGCTTGAGAGACATCTGGAAGAGCTTATGGACCATTGGGGTCTCTGGACAGAGTGATTTGGCGATGCCGATATCTTTGCAAGAGAACGAAGGTCCAAATTTTTAAGGTCTTGGTGCTTCTCGTCTTACTGTATGGTGGTGAAACTTGGACGCTAACCAGTGAACTGAGACAACAACTGGATGTCTTTGGCAGTGTCTTTGGTGGATCCTTAAGTACTGGTCCGTTTGTCCCTCTGGTCGTGTGTGGTCGATGCGGCAACAGTAGTGCATGATCACAGACCTGACCTGAAGGTGGGAATCAAATAGCAGGTACTGGTCTGTGTGTGGTTTTTCTATAGATGTCTGTGTTGCCACTGTCATTGCAAGGGTACTGCACAGTCCAAGTTGGCCAACATATTGTCTTTGGTGTCCACTGCTTTAGTGTGATCTCTGAAGGCCTGCACTTCATGAATCTTAATCTTCACCCTAGTGTGAGTTACATGTCTGAACCAATGGGTTGATATGGTCCCCTGGAAGGAGCTAAGGGCTTTCTTCTTCACTTCACTCATATAGAGGTTGGCAATAATGGGACAAACAGGAGATCCCATTGCACAGCTGTGTTTTGTCTGTCGAAGTCACCTCTGCAAGTGAAGTATGTCGTGTTTAGGCACAGGCCCAAGAATATGCCTGGTCTTGATTGAAGCTGGTTCTGGTATCTAAGGTCTCGTCATTTTTCTGACCTCCTCCTGACTGTGGCTATATGGTATCTGTGGTAGGTAAGCTAGTAAAAAGTGATGTGACATGAAATGGTTTGAGAGGGATATAAAAGAAGTGCCATGTGAAATTGAACAAAGTTCCTAAACTGGCAGAAAGGTCTAATACACCATCTTTCTGCCACTTATAACATGGTCCTTTCATAGCTCCACGAGAAGGTTAAGGATACTTAACACATCCATCAAGGACAGCACACCCAACGACACTCAGCTCTCAAGGAAGACTGTCGTTATGATCTCTTTTGTTGAACAGATCAATCTTGTTTGTTTTACAACAGACACTCCGCCTAAGGATATATACTGGAGATACCACACCATCCTACTTTTAAAGTAAAGCATGTAGATCAGTGGATAAGGAGTTGGGCTACCCCGTCATGCTGTCTGTGTCCTGGGACAAGACATTTCATCTACATTGTCTCAGTCCACCCAGCTATAATTAGGTACCGGCCTTGGTTGAGGAAGAAACCTGCATCAGATTGGCATCCCATCCGGGAGGAGTCGTAAACTCTCATCCGCTTCATGCTACGGAATCCAGAGATGAGCACCAGCACCAACGGCACTCAGGGCCTATATAGGATTTTCTTCTTCTTCTACTTTTTAAAATTGGTTGAGTGGTGAAACATCTTTAAGACCAACAAAAAGTCCAGTTGTTGTAAACTTCTAGGTAACTTCTCGATAGCTTTTTACACATCGCAGTTATCCAGCATATAAACAATAGTCACAATGAACATAAGTTTTTTGTTTCTTTGTTTTGTGGTGTGCTTTATCTTATGTGAAATAAAACAATTTAACTGACACAGGGGTGCAGGAACAATCGCAGATCGCACCTGGCTGGATTCAGGTTCCGGCTGGCTAAAGGTGACACCGTTTGGATTCCGGAGAATATTAAACTTCATTAAGACGGAGTACGGAAACCCACCTATTATTATCACAGAGAATGGCGTCTCAGAACGGGGACCTGTTGACCTCAATGATGTACAAAGGAGCTACTACTATGAAAAATACATCAATCAGCTGCTCAAAGGTATCAAACAGCAGCATTTGTGGCATATTTTAGCAGGACAAGGACATGGTGAACTAGAATTATAGTCAAGAAGGGCCCAAACCTAATTAGGGTTTACATCCACCAACTGACAGAAGAGGAGTTTTAAGCCTTTCTAGGCTATTAGAAATGATAATGAGTGTTCTGCAGTCACTGTTGCTATTAAAACAATGCAGTTATCAATCAATTGTTGGGTGTAGGAGGTAATGTTGTGGAGTTAACAGGTCTTTGTGACATCATAAGTAAAGACAAGATTACAGTATGGTCTTGGAAGAAATAGATAAAACAAAAATATTTTTGAATTCGATCTGGATCTGAATCTGCATCAGATCTTCCTTGACCCAATCACTATCTTCACAAAATTTACACAAAAATCTGTTCACTATTTTTAAATAGTCCACACACACAAGGGTGGTCACATGACTTCAGTTAGACCATCAGTGGAGGCGGTG
>OMMV01193092.1:0-11014 GCA_900302635.1 Chatrabus melanurus
TTCTGATCGACCCGTTTCTCAGCTCCTGTGTTCTGGGGTTTAGGGGGAAGGATGAGTCCCGGGAAAGGGCCAACAGGTGCTGGGGGTAAATTGTTATTCTGTGAAAAGGTTTAAGAAATGCAGCATGTGGGGTAACCTCCACTGGCTTTATTGGTGACACCGTCACAGGCGTGCGCTCTATATGTAACTGTGTTTGTATGTAAATTAGCAAGATAGCTGAAGAACACATAATCTGATTTTGATCAAACTTGGCAGGTGCATCGGGCCTATGATTGGGAAGAAGTGACTTGATTTTGGTTAGGATCTATAAGCAATCAAGGTCAGAGGTCAAGGTCAAATTTCCAGCCCCATGCTAATATGTAGGAAAATGGTTACTTTTATGGCAATGAGTTCAGATATTTTATTGTTTAAAAACCCACGTAGCATTTGAAATGCCCGATACTTTGATTTGTGGGTGTGGCGTCGCTGTGCTCTCCGAGCACTTTTAATTTAGTTGCATGAATTTAAAAGATCTCGATTTATGTTTTCAGCATCCTTCACTTCACAGTGTTGCGATCCTTCACTTTTTCATAGGAAAACAAAACCAGGAGCTTTTACAGCTCACACAACTTGCACAAACACACAAGCTTTGTCGAGTGAGCGTGAAAGCGCCTGTTTAAACAGAGCCATCTTCTGGAAATCGAGCAGTTAACGGCACACTGGTGTTATTACTATTTTACTTTATACATTTTACTTCATCTCATTAAAAAATAAATAAATAAAGTTGCATTACGAAGGCCTGGATTTATTGCTTCAATCATGAAGTGTCGGAGAGGCTGGGGGGGGGGGCAGTCTGATAAACTCCTCCTCCTGCATTCCTCTTATTTTTCCTTTTATTTTTCTACTTTCATGCTCCAGATTTATTTGCGTTGTTGTATATGGTTGTTGTTTCCAATAAATAGAGTATAAAATAATTTAATAATTCCCCAATTTTTTTGCCTTGGTTTGAAACTTTTTTTTTTAAATGCTTGGCAAATGTTTGCTTTCATGCTAATTTGCAAATTTTATTCAGAAAAAAATATTTGGAAATTATTTATTTTTTGGGGGGAGTTTTTTTTTGTTTGTTTGTTTTTTTTAATCTGATTTATACCTGCAAAGTATTTGGCTTCAACATTAGCTTCAAGGATCATAGAAAATGAGGTTTATAAACACACACACACACACACACACATATATATATATATATATATGTAACTTTTAAAGAGAAGCTCAAGACCCATTTATACAGGCTTGCTTTAAATTAATTTTATGTCACTGCTGTGTTTTAATTTCTGTATTTCTATTTTATTTTAGATGTAATGCACTTTGTGATTTTATCTTGAAAGGTGCTATATAAATAAAATTTACTTACTTACATATATATATATATATATATATACCGTATATAAGCTGCATGAAGCTGCTGGCAAAGTAAAATACTGTGCGGGTAATATTTGTTATTTATAATAACATTATTATAAAGCTGTTTGTGTTCTACTACATAGCTCACAGTAATATAGCTGAATTCTATCCTGCATTATCAGTATAATAGAAAATGTTGTGTATGTGCAGTGTTGTTTGACAAGTATTGCTTTCTGTCTCTGTTTCAGAGGGGTCCGCCTGGAGCTCAGGGCCCGCCTGGTCCGCCAGGCCCTTCTGGTATCCCCGGGTCAGACGGCATAGATGTGAGTGTCCACGCAGGTTTACCTAACAGTTTTTTCCCCCACAAAGACTGTCATTGTGCTGCAGAAATACCAAGCCAGTGCCGCAGTGCACAGCAGCAGTCTTACCAGCAGGGGGCACTGTGAATGAAAACACAGTGGCACAAAAGAGGTCTGTCTGTTCCCAGCAGAGAGTAGGGGGCCGTGGGTTCACTGGGTGTGGGTTTGTGTCACAGTAACGTGATACATTTGAGATACTGACAGGGTTTATGAGAGGAAAAGCAGCCTGCTGGCCTGTGGAGGGGAAGTTTGTCACTTCCGGTTGTCTGATCCTAAATCAGATGTGATCAACGTGTTCATGATTTTAAGTCGATTAAATTTGCTGTATCAAGGCTGTGCTTTGTGTGATTTCATTTGGGATTGATCAACAGCTTATGGGTCATTTCTCAGCATCAGGCTGCAGAAAACCCCCTCAGATCCAGTGCGTTATGACTCCACTGGCCTTTTTTTGTCATCAAAAGTGTGCAAAACTAAAGGTTGTTCTTCCCATAATCACTGGTTAAATCATTGAATGTGGGCTTCTCAAGCATTATGTTATCAGGCATGAGAATTCCCTGCAGATCCTCGGATAGCAGAGTTTGCTCAAAACTGGTGTTCTGACATAATTATGGTGATTGAGGTGAGGGATCCGTGTAGCGTTTTCTAATGCTGGTGCATTTTTATTGTTTGGCATAGTCAGATTTTGGCCATTAAAGACGGTCTAGAGGTAAGCAAAGCAGGCTTGTGACCAGAGGATCCCTTGAGCAAGGTCTTTAATCCCAGTTGCTCCCAGTGTGCAGTTGAGCACCTTGCATAGCAGTATGCTGACATTGGTGTGTGAATAGGTGAATATGAGGCGTCGTACTAAAGATGGAAAGCCCGCAGTCCATTTCCCACTGTGGTTATTGGCCAAAATCTAACGATGTCAATCATTCAAAATGACAAATATAACCCATGCAATCATCAGCCGGGAGCCTGTGATCATGTGACCTACGGGCTGCAAGCTGTTGTGAAAAGAAACAAAAACAAGTGGCGGCTATTTGTATTTTTCTAACCCTAACCCAGTATTGTGCACTGCAGAGGATTGTGCAGGCACATGGATGGGCTTTTCGGTAGATATCACACAAACCATTTTATGAGAGTATGTTTCAAATGCACGGCTTTTACAGCACCACAAAAAGTTACACGGATCAGACCCCCCCCCCACCATATCGGTCGCTATAATTCCAGCAGGACACCGGTCTTGCGCAAACTTGGATGTCTGCGGGGAATTCTCATGCCTGTATTATTTATTTATTCCTTCATTCATTTTTCCATTTTTAGCCACATATCCTATTACGGCTGCATTCATGTGTTGATTGTGGAAAACAGCCTGGATTGATCATTATCGCAGAATGATTCTCGACTACAGCGGCCTTTGCTGGATTACTGCAGAATGCGCAAAAACACTGCAACATTTCTTTACACAAAAAATATTTCCCAATTTTTTTTCTACAATTAATTTTAAAGTGACAACAAATCTCTTTACCCTGATCTAAATTGAATAAAACTTTCACCTCTTAATATAACACAAGCACATCATCAGTTTTACAGCAGTTCACAAGTGAAATCTGAGCTCAGACCTGCCTTCTGGCTTCAACCTGTGATGAGATTGAAAAGCCAGAAGTCGTCATGTGTGCAGTATCTCCAGTCACAGCCATTGAAGCCCCCTTCAGTGTTGTTGTTGTGCCTTGGCAGCATCCCTCGTTTGTCTCTTGGTTTATTCAGATGGCCCGCTCTCGATTATTTACCGCATTATTCTTTTCATTTCTTATTACAGTCAGTGATTTAAGTGAAGGCTTTGGAATATTCAGTACTTGTAAATGTTCTTGTATCCATTTCTGAACCGGTCTAGAGCCAACTGGGTGTAAACGTGATGATTTATTGTGTTATATTAACTGGGGTGAGAATTGATGCAAACCATAATTTTGTATTTTATTTGTATTATATTAAAACCTTCGGGTTCCCGGTGCTTCTCTTACTATATGGTTGTGAGACCTGGATGCTAACCAGTCGCCTCAGGTGATGACTGGATGTCTTTACTACTTGGTCTCTCCAGAGAACTTTTAGGTACCACTGGAATGGTGACTCAGCTGAAGTACTAAGACATTACATGTCACGTTTCCTTGAGCATGATCCAGTGCACAGGTGCTTCAATGTTGAGGACCCAAGCGGCTGGAGAAGGCCAAGGGGCCAACCATGTATCAGCTGGCTGTGGAATATCGATGGCTACTTTTGGGTGGTGGGGATGGACTGGTTGTCTGCTTGGGCGGTTGCCAACCAGGACCAGGTTCCGTAGCACGGTCAATATGATGACGTATGGCCACCAGCATGTGGTGCAAAACCTGATGTTTTATTCTTCCCTGCACTGGTAACAGCATAGGACTTGTACAGCAAAAAATGTAGAAGAGTGGATGAGTGGGTGAGTGGGTATGTGGATTAGTTCATCCCAGCCTGGTTGTGTAAGCAATAACTACAAAACAATAAATGCTATCATCTTGTACGGCTAATAATTAAAAAGGGCATTTAACAAGGACAAACCGATTAAACTCTGGTGAACTTTGATGCACCAGATAGATCAAAAAAGCAACTTTTATTAGTCTATGTAATATCCCATAGACATGTCTGCCACCTGCTGGATGTGGTGCCCTCCTTCACCTGAGCTCAAAAGTCAAGATAGCAACCGCAAGGATGCCCGTTAAGTAGCCAAATATAGGTTGAAACATACAAACAGAATGTGAACGTAAAACCAAGATTAAACAATAAATAGAACTTATGAATGGGGATGATACAAAAACCGTAAATGTTAAATTATGAATTTAACATTTAAAGGCTACAGTCAGCACAGGCTCTGTACATGCACTAGCACGTGCATTGCTTGTATTATGTTTTGTTATAATTGGTTACATTGTGTTATTACCCTCTGTGCCAGCTGTGCAGCAGGGTATTGTAATTGTTCACGTGCGCGTGTCTGTGTGTACAAAATAACTCGGAAATGGTCGATCTGATTTTCACCAGACTTTATAGGAACGAGCAGCGTACATGCTCGTGAAAATACAGACCCTGCACTGACCGTATGCAATTCATAGTTTGATATAGAGTCGCATTCGTGAACCGTCCAGCAGGTGCCAGTGTGCAGCATGTCTTCTTTTTGATACGGACTCCAGAACAATGTTCCGAAACAGGTTTCAAATCATTCTTGAACAGTGTTTCGAGTTTACCATCACTAATTTGCAGTGCTGATGAAACTTTTCCATCCATTCTTAAATCAGTGGGCATCATCTTTCTCCTCATGGTTGCTGGCTTAAGTTGTTAGAGGCTCACGTGTAGATGGGCACTGGTGGGCGGAGCATAACAATAAGCACAGGACATACCCAGTGTTTAGTGGGTTGCAGACAAACTACATGTAAATTCAACCACAGCTGTTCCTAAATTACAATAATCCATCCACCATCTACTAACCATCCAGCAGGTGGCAGCACCTCTACGGGATATTACATCCAGAAAGCAAAGTTCTTCTTGCTATTGATGTGGTGCTTCATTCTCATTATGTGTTCTTTTAATTTGGCGAGTCACAAGATAACATTTATTGATTGAGTTATCGTTTCAACAATCCTGCTAGGATGGACAAACCCAGCCACACACCCACTCATCTACATTGTTGTCACCCTAGCCCTATGCTGTGATCAGCACAGGGACTGTTCATTGGGTGAGCGTATGGAGAGGATTAACCTCTAGAGGTCAAAGGTCAAGGTCATCAAAAATATAGTCCGAAAAACACTTTTTTTCAGGATATCTCTACCAACCAATAGCGCTGGAGAGGTGATCCAAAGTGTATGTTGATCAGTTAATCATTTGTTATTATGTGGTAGAAGTGATGTCATGATGATGCCACTAAAACATTGTGAAATGACATCATTATCCCACTCTTGCTATAACTTGAATGACTCTCATATTCTTCCAGTGCAGTATCATTATGTGCATGTGCAGGGTATGTATCACCTCTGTGAGGCATTTCATATTATGTTGTGTTATATTATGTTATGTTATATTCAGGGGCAGATCCAGGGGTGGGGCTATAGGGGCACTGGCCCCAGCTGAAATCTGATTGTCCCCTGAAGTGCCCCTGTCCTATCAAAATGCCAATAAATACTTATATAGTTTAAATTTACTGTTTGATTCCCACTCCGGAGCAGAAGGTGGCAGTAATGAACCATTAAGATGGACATCAACCGCAGCAAAACAAGAAGAAGATGAAGAATAACCGCCATTAATCGATGCACCACAGTTTAAATAATATGAACATTTGGAGGGGTTTTTTTTTTTTTTTTGGAAGATTTTCAAATTTGCAAACTATTTTCAATGATGTATATTTCCTCAAATCTGAAACTGTAGCCAATGGCAAAGGAATGATGAGTGAAATGTATACACCTCACTGAACAGGGAATTGTGTTTGGATGTTGGACATATACTTGGCCCCTCTGTGTAAAATGTGGACCCTGCATGGCCCCTGACTTGGAAAAATCATCGATCCGCCACTGGTTATATTATGTTATTTTACATTATGTACTTTATAATGTTATATTATGCAATATTATGTTATGCAACATTACAGTATGTTATATTATGTGGTATATTATGTACAGTTATTGATACAACTTGTAAGATAGTGATCTGAATACAGTCAAACGTCTTGATGAATCTGATAAAGATTTGTAACTTTTGTTATGAAACCAGGCGATCTGAAAAACAGTCACAGAGAACATTAGCGGGAATGTTCGGAAACCAGTAATGGACAAGAGAAATAATTGTTATTATTGAGTTGCACTGGGATTAACATCATCACTCTCTCTCTCTCTCTCCTCAGGGAGAAAAAGGGGCTCTTGGATCTTCTGGTCCACCGGTAAAACCATATTACTGCTTTTATAGTACATTTTATCCTTCCAAATTTATTTATATATAATATGACAGTTGTCTATGCTTTGCTTCAGGGACAAAAGGGTGAACCAGGTGAGCCTGGTCCTGATGGAGCACCAGGAGAGAATGGCATCGATGTGAGTAATCCAGCTGGAAGCCAAAAATGAGTGAAGGAGTGCAAGGACAGAGGAGTGTAATGAAACAAATCTGAGAGCTCATATTAACTGTGTTGTAGTCTGACTATACCAGAAAGTGGTGTGCTCATACAATGTGATGTGAAAAAATGCACTCAAAAAGGTGATTTTTTTTTTTTTTAAGAAAATTGACAAAAAATGTGACTTCCAAGCTGAATATACTCTTTTTTTTTTCTTTCTTTCTTCTTTTGTGTTGTGGTCAGAATTAAATGGAAATCATTAGAATTAAAATAATGCAATGTTGCACAAATAATAGGCAATTTGTGGAATTTAAATTTTTTTTGCTTGAGGTGACCTTTAGATTTTAGGACCTTTTAAAAAAATAAAGGAACAGTCATTATCATCACCATCACCATTATTATTATTATTAATCAGAGTAGTGCAACCTAAGTCAATAAAAAATACATTAGTTTGTCTGAATAAAACCTGTGTGGTGACACAGAACACTCATTAATGTAACAAGAACAAGAATGATTAACTTTTCTGCAGAACATGCAAAGTTTGTGCAGTAATCCAATGTAAATGGTAGCACTGAAAAAAACAAATAGGGGAAAAGCCTGAATCTGATATAAAGCATGACCAAACATTTCAAAATTAATAATAAATTAATAATAATAATAATAATAATAATAATGTTAATCCCATGTTTTTTTCTACTCTGTGGTACATTATCAGTACAGTACAGGAAGTACAAAGGCTTTGTTTACTAAATTCTTCGTGTTGCATCTCAGATTATGGCAAAGAACTGAACCCTGGGGCCCAGTTGTGTCCATGTTTATCTTCAGACACTGTAGCAAAAATAAATGTTATCTTAAATGGATTATTTGCTTGATTGTTAAATTTTAACAAAAATTTGTGTCTTAGCTATTACAGACAATCTGCTTTGGAACAAAACTCTGTAGAATTATTGATGGTCAGCCAAGGACAAAGTAATTCGAAAACTCTGTTAATATTCAAGGTCACAGGCCAAGGTCAAAATGTGGCCTTAGTGGTGATACATCGGGGATATTGAGAATGGCTATTTTGATAAACTAGTTCCAGATATGCCTGTGATGAAACACTGAAGCTGGTATCTCACTGAGAGGCGACTGTGACGACTGAATTTTTAGACGACTGCTAGATGAATTTGGCCAAGTTTTGGTGAATCAGGTGACTGATTTCAGACTGGTTTACCACTATTTACGAACCCATCCTGCTGCCTCTCGCGCTCCTCTGTGTGTATGTGCGTGCGCGCGACTATTGTTGTCTCTCTTTCTCTTTTCTTCTCTCTCTCTATCACGTGTGCTTGCAGCTTCAACCGAACCCGCAGGCAGACACACAAATCACTAAATATGAAATAAATATAAATATTCCAATATTATCACAGTTAATAAAGGGCTGTGAAGTGCGTGCGCGCAACTTCTGCTTCTCTTTCTCTCTTCTGTCTCTCTATCACGTGCACTCGTCTCACTCGCCAATCGGTCGCAAGCCCAGTGAGATATGGGCTTAATATAAGGTCATATATTCACTTTCTCTTTGTCACGTGGCTGTTGACCTTCGGTGACCTTGAAAGGTCAAACTCAAGGTTATGGGCAATGAACTCAAACAGTAAACGTTCAGTACACTGGATTAGAGAAGGTGAAAGGGTTGTGTGGTAGTCAAGCATAAAGTGGTTCAATTTTGGACAGCATTGAATTGGTGAATTCAATAAGGGCCCAATTCCATTTTTTTAAAGAATTTTGTTCTTATTTTCACAGGATATACTCATTTGGAAGGAAACCAGTTTTTAACATGATAAAATAATTGCTCTCTTGATTTCTATCAAACATTCAAAAGAATCTGCCAACAGAAAAATTATGACATCGAAAAATGTGGCCATCCTAAAAATGGAGTTGGGCCCTTATTGAATTCACCAGTTCAATTCATTAATGTTAAGGCCACAAAAGAAAACATTATGGGAACAATGAATCACGAAGAAACATGAATCAGTGTCAAACATGTAAGGCAAAGGTGTTGGGCTCTCTGAGTGACCATTTGCCCTTTCCAATTGTTTCGAAAACAGAATGTTCATATTAAACATTTACCCTACAATTTACAGATATATCAATAATAAATCCCATACATGAAAATATAAAACTTCACATAACATGTGCATCAGCAGATAAATGCATGGGCCTGTCTGGGTTGCAGACCAGGGGCCCCAAATCATATCCCACATTTTTCTCCATAAAAATATTGTGGGGAATTACAGGAAGAAAAGGAAAGCAACAAGCCTTAGAAAGCTTCCGATTAACAAGAACAGCAAGATTTTGAAAACCACTTGTTTACAAGGTGACCACACATACAATTAAAAAAAATGATAATCTGCCTCTGATTGTGTTAGATTTTCTCAATAAACAATATTTTAAAAAAATTACATTTTCCCCTAAATATTTCATGTACCAAGTCTTACAAGAGTATGACGTGTCTTTATTTTCTATAACTGTGTTCAGGTGGAGGCACATTACGTTATGGCCTAATTATGTATAATTTCTATCCATAAAGTTGTCTTTATTATCTCAAGTTTACTTTGCTGCACTTCGAATGTAGAAATACTTTTTTCCCCACTTCCAGACAGCATTTAGAGAATTTTAGAGTATAGTATTTTAGAGTTTCCCTTTTTCAGTTTCCAATTGTGTTTTGCACAAATAAGCCAACTAAATAAACAGTATGCCAAAATATTAGACATACTCACTCCTTTCAAAGTCCACAATGAGGTCAGAGTCGCACTTTATTCCTTTTTTGATTATATTGATTAAATCATCCTAATCACAGGTAGAGACAAAGACAGGAAGATGATTTTAAAAATTGATGTTACAAACCAACATGGTAACATTCATGGTGCAGGGTCTCAGACGGCAGTTTCTGATTCAGTCTTGAAGAGGGAGCCTTACGGTCACATGCAAACCAAAGTGCACCCAACATTCCTGACAGGTTTAACCGCTAATCCGCCCTGGAATCTCAATTTCAAGTTTGGTACCTAATTACGATGACAGTGTCAACTTCGATCAAGCGTCTAATTTGCCTGAATGTAACCGAATGTCACGTGCAAACTGTGGAAAGCACAGCTACCCTCATTTTCCTGCAGTACTTTGACACATGTATAATCTCTTTGTGTTTGTCTTCAGGGTTTGATTGGAGCTAAGGGTGATGGAGGTCCGATCGGGCGTCCTGGTCCAAAGGCAAGTGTCCGTTTAAACCTCAACCTGATGGTGCTCAGGCATTAGCAATCAATGGTTGCTCCACGATAACCTGTGTACTGGTTGCTAGTTCAGTCTAACAAGTATGAGAGCCCCTCATTTTTGTGAAAGGGAGGATCATACATATTGCTTATCACAAGAGAAGGCAAGGGAGCATGAACCCCTGTCACTAAAGAAGCAAAAAAAGTGAAAGGAAACAAACCCGTGACTGACAACAGCAAAATGTAATCTGCAACCTCACCAGTAGATGGCGCTAAAATCCACAAATTGTAGCTTTAAAGATGAGTTCCACACACAGTCAAGGAATTGTGGAACTTCAGAGATGCTAAATATGAAAACCTAACCATAACCTCCTGTAAGTCAACTCTGACCCCCGTTAGTTCATTTTATTGCCTGACTAGCTCAGTCACGACCCATCAAAGCATGATCGTAAATACCCTAAAACACCAAACATTAAAGGGGAAAATACTGTATAATTTTTAAATGGTCAAAAACCGAGCAGCTGGTTTATTAGCCATGAAAGTAACAAGCCATCGGCATTAGTTTTTAATTTTTAGCAGTGGCAGGGGTGGTGGCTTAGCGGTTAGTGTGACTGCTTTCAGTGCGGAAGGTTCTCGGTTCGAACCCCACCCCTGCTCATTCTCCATGTAAGGTGGAGTTGCGTCAGGAAGGGCATCTGACGTAGAACTTGTGCCAAATCTACATGCAGATCCACGTGGGATCTGCTGTGGCAACCCCGAGTTTCAATTGGGAGAAGCTGAAAGTAGATTATTATAATTTTAGCAGTGAAAGTACCATGCCATGGGTCTATTTATTTATTTATTTTCAGAAAAGAAAAAAATAACCAAAGCCAAGCAGTGTGCAACAGGAAATTTCTTTTCAGGATAGAGAAATCATAAAATTAAAAAAAAAAAAATCTGACATTGGA
>OMMV01193096.1:0-10195 GCA_900302635.1 Chatrabus melanurus
TTTCATAAAGTTAGAGCTGTTTTGTAGGTTTTGGGTCTGAACATTTGCTCTGAAAGTATAATTAATCAACTCAGTATCCTTAAAAACCTACAAAACGACTAACATTATGAAATTTGGTTAACATATGGTGAAAAAAGCGGCATTGTTAGTTTTGAGGGGGCAAAATGGAGTTGACCCCCCAGAAAGGGGTGGAAGACTAAAAATTTGCTCCAAAAGTACAATCAGTCATCTTAGTATGCCTATAATCCTACAAAATGACTCCAACATTATGAAAATTGGTTGACAAATGGCGGAAATAGGTGCATAGTTAGTTTTGAGGGGGCCAAAATATAAATGCCCCCCGCCCCAACCCCCCAGGAAGGGAGGGAAGGGTCTAAAAATTTGAACCCCATCATTTGCTGACTGTCTGGCCCCTAATGAAGCCAAAACAGCAAAAAAATCAATTTCAGCACAAAAGTCCTACGACAGTACATACCACACTAAAACTACACAGATCTTCCAATGAATACATTCTGAAGGCATTATCAGTTTGATCCAAATTGCTCAGTTAATTGAGTTGTGACAATACTCTGCCTTCCCAGACTTAGTTGTTACGTCCTACTGTATTATTCTCACTTGTGTTAAGTACAGCGTGTAACTTTATTATCTTAAATATAAGTATTGTCCTTTCAAATGACTTCACTTTTATAATTATTGTAACTGATCAGATGTCCTCTGTTTTCCCATAGTGCACCTCTACAAGTGCAGCGCACAGCGGGACAGCTGTGGCATGTGTCTGCGGGCGGAGAGGAAGTTCCAGTGTGGCTGGTGCAGCAGCGAGGGTCGATGTACCATGAAACAGCACTGTCCTCCCATCTCACCCTACGCTAGCCGCTGGCTCGACCTTTCTACCAGGAACGTGAAGTGCACTAATCCACGCATTACTGAGGTCTGTTTGTTTGGACATTTGTCTGATCCGTCAGTCATGCTTAGTGTACAATAATCTACTTTCGGCTTCTCCCAATTTCAACTTGGGGTCGCCACAGCAGATCCCACATGGATCTGCATGTTGATTTGGCACAAGTTTTACGCCGAATGCCCTTCCTGAACTCCACATTACATGGAGAACGGGCAGGAGTGGCCTCGAACCGGGAACCGTCCGCACTGAAAGCCACAACTAGGCCACAACGCTGCGTACAAGTGAATAAATTACAGTATCAAATAGAAAAAGCATGTTCAATAATAACGTTTCCAAAGTAAGACAACAGTAGCAAATGCAGAAAACACAAATGCGAAGAACACCTGCATCAATTCAATAACAGGTAGTTGCAACAAAACAAAAAAAAAAACATCTTGCAAATTGAGAAAACGCTTGCAAACACAAAGAACACAAACAAACATAACCTACAGCACATGCAACAATGACATTTATAAAACTCACGCCAAAACGCAAGCTGGTTGAAAATAGACAACACAACAGAAGTACGAGCAACACACAAAGCGGTTTCTTCCGAGAGGATGTCTACTGACAGACATCGCGGCGCCTCTATTATCTTCATCTCTACCTGGTCTGCAGAGCTGAGAAAGTTCATTTACTTGTTTCATTGATGATTTTACACTTAAATTAGCTATTAAACTGCCAGTGTCCTGACAGTGTTCTAATTGCCGGTGTACGGATCCGATTGCATGGAGGAAAACTGGACCACATGAGCACCTGGACATTGTCTCCTTCTGTCTGTGCATGTTTGGCAATTTTTTTTGTTGTGCTTTGTCTTATTCATTTGTCTTATATACGTCGCTCTCCAGCTATGTTCCTATTGTCACGGCAAAACATATTCTGCACGTCTTCACCATTATTGTGTATGTGGTGCACTGCGACATGCGCTGTGGAGGCAAATCGCACTGAAAGTTCAAATTTGTTGAACTCTGACCGTGCAAAAGTGCCGACCTTTGAAGTCGCAGCCAATGAGCGTAGAGGAGGGCGGGCACTGTGCTCACAATGGAGATGGAGCACAATGGAATTTGCAGAACCATGCAACAACAAATCACATTCAACTGACCAAAGTATCGACTATGCATAGGGGCAGCTTTCAAATGCAGCTGTGTGGCGTGTTATAAAATAGTTTGAAATCCGAAACAAATGCAACTGCTGGGAAGCTAATGACATGGCTAATGCTAACAGTGGAATGCTATGCAGAAGAAATATTTAGCGCCATCAGCAGTTCTGGGGTAGTAATTACCAGCACGGATGAATGCGGCCGCAGAGTTTAGCACTGCCATAATATAAGCACAGCTTTATTCATTATTACAGCAGAAATGAACCATGGCTGCACTTTTTCAGCAAACTGTCTGCAGAGACAGAAATTGTAGTTGTGTTTTGTTAAAGTCACACTTAAGTAGTTAATATGGTTTGCAAGTTACTCTGTGCCTCTGCATGAAATGTACTGCTTTTTAGCAGTATATCAAGTCAAGTCAATTCTGGGAGCACGCGCTGATGCTGCGCTTCACCGCATCCACGACGCCACGGAACCGCCCTGGGTCCTGGATGGCAACCACCCAGGCAGACAACCGGTCCATCCCCATATCTATAAAATAACCATCTATCTGCTGTAGCCAGGTGAAGCATGGGCGTCCCCTGGGCGTTCTCCAGACACTGGCGTCCTCAACACTCAGACTCCTATGTGCTGGATCATGCACATAGAAACGCGCCACATGGCGGGAAATGTCATAGCTGACATTCCCTCACAATGCAAGTGATACTCCTCATCTTAGTCTCCCTAAGTAACTGCTCATTTGACACAAAGTCATTCCAGCGGTACCCAAGGATCCTCCAAAGAGACCTAGTATGAAAGGCATCCAGTCGTCGCCTTAGGTCACTGGCTAGCGTCCAAGTCTCACAACCGTATAGTAAGCAGCATATGACCGTTATTTAAAAATGCCCACTCGGGTGACAGGTCCATCTCTGTATGTATGTAAAAAGCATTTGTAGTTCAGTGTAACTGCCTAATGGTGGTGCCATAAACCTGTCTATGCTTATGTCATTATCTCACGACTTAAACTGACAAACATGAAAAATCCGTATATCCATATATATAAATCCGTGTTTTTTACTCGTTAAATGACGACATTACAAGATAACAATCTGCACCACTTGGGTGTGTTGAATTTAAGAACAGGATTCACTCACGAGTTGCTTGCAGCGTGCCTGCGCACTGTTATCCAGCTGAAATCCCGTGTAGACTGCTCCATGGAGACCACATTACTTTAACAGCAAGGCTCAGCACTTTACTGAGTGCCGTATTTAAAAAAAAAATATTTTGTACTCCTCAATGCCAAAGTTTTGCTAGATTATTGTGTTTCCAGGAAGAGGTGGAAGCTGCACATTCCCCATCATACGTCAGCTTCTTCAGCCTTCTATTATCAACACCGCATAGCATCAACATACAGTGTACCAGCCCATTCTGCTGCATGTAGCCTTTAAACAAGCAGTAAATCAATCTGTGGCCAGCTTCCAGTTTCCCGTCCAAAATGCCTGTTTACCTCAGAATAACTTACGTTTTATTCCGCACTGGCTGAATACTGCATGTGCTTGACAGCTAAATGAATTTGGCCTGTTTAGGGAGAGGTGATGGATCTTTTATGTTGCAAACTCCTGTTTGTTCTGTTGAATAAGGCACAGTGGGTCAGGCACAGAGATTCAAGGCTCTTCCACTTCAAAGAGCCACAAACCTTTGATGTCCCTGTGACATTATTAGTATTTGTGAAGGAGCTGCAGCAGAATGGTTCAATGACGGAGTGCTTCTTCTTTCGAGCACAGGGAGCGTTGCTCTGGCACTGGTCCTGTTCTACTCCACTGGTCTAAAGGTCCCCTGCTGGGACAGTTTACTTTAGAGATCCTGAATGAGTTTGTCAAGGCTTTTCTATTCACTGCATAATTCACAAAAAGTTGCTTTATACCAGATTTCAATGGTTCTTGAAAAAGTCGGAATGTTTTTTGTATTATAAACACTTGAAGCAAATTTACTTGTGAGCTTCAAGAGTAGTTTAGCTAATTAAAATCTTTAGTATCTAAAGCTGAGTTTTGCAGGTTTTTCCACGAAAGCAGCGTCTGCAGAGCTGCTAGATTGTTAGAACAAAATATTTTTATCATCTTGTGTCTATACCTTTGCCATATTACCTCCACAAATCAATATAGGAAGGCAGATATTATGTGATAAGCTCTTCCTGAGAACTCGCAGTCCAAGTTAAATTTTATTAATTTTGGCAATGCATTTGAAGCAGTTTTTCTTTACGTTTTTATTAATATTTCAGCAACAGAACTTCGCAGAATCGCATTCAAAGGGTTCCTGAAACAACAAATTCACATTCAGCCTTCACTCAGAATTCAGACGGACACAGTTAGGCCCCTATCGCACTGGGCTGCGAGTGGTGGCGACAAATTGCGACTGGCATTTCCGAGGGAGTCCCCAGAATGTCCTGAGACATCCGCGGGGGTTCTCAATTTGCTCGCGTGAGTCGCGGGGCCTCGCTTTCGTTTCGCTGGAATTTTGAACATGTCCAAAAAAATTCGTGCGACATATTCACTCTCAAAATACTCCCACAGGCGTCGCAGTGGCGCAAACCCGTCTAAAACCCGACCCGAACCGTTCTCCATTTGTGTTGCACATGGTACAGTCCGCCCCCCTGTGAAGATGCCGGCATCTGAGTCCCTCAAAACTCCTCACAATTACAAGAAATATCCACACTGTATTTTATGAAATGATAACTGACGTTCGGAAATAATAATAATAACATAAATGCATAGTTAAGATATAAATGCATGATAATAACTTACATTTTAGTGGCGTTCATTTTAGTGGCGTTCATTTTAGTGGCTGGCTGTCAGAGAGGTGACAATAAACGGCGTTCCGTCTGGACGTCAAAATAAGCCACGGCTTGAACTGCTGGCTCCTGATGCGACTGACTGGAGGTGTATTCCAGTTTAAAATGTGGAATGAACAAATAAAGTCCAAATTACAGTCCGTCACACGGTAGAAAAGTATGTCCATCCGTTCCTGCTGCACAGTGCACGTTACGCGATCAAAGCCACCATCTGCACGTATTGTGGGACGGATCATATTATATCCGACATTAAGTTTTTTTTAACATTACGACATGAAATTATGAGGTATGCATCAAATTTACATTAAATTATATTCTCACGTCATGACTCCTACATGCATAATACATAATACATACATATTTTGGCCCAAATATGGCCGGGGGCATTCGCAAATGTTTTGCAACTCCCAATTCAGTGCGAGTCCAATTGAGACCTTGCCGGTATTTGCCTATTTTCTCGCAACTTTCTGTCTCCAACTGGTCTCGAGCTGTCTTAGCCCAGTGTGATAGGGGCCTTAGGCTCAGAGACACAATGATGACGCAGACCCATGTGGTCTTCTTAGGCTTGCTGGATTGGCTGTGAATGACCTAGGATCTCGTGATGAGATGGAAATGAGAGCTGAGGATTTGTAGTTTCAGGAACCATTTGAATGATGAGCCTGTGATGTTCTATTGCTGATATATTAATAAAAACATCTTCACTTGCCGGCGAGTTCATGGACCCATTAAACCTTCTTACATTAACTTTTAGTTTCATTTTTATGCAGGTAACCCCAGTGGCAGGGCCTGTAGAGGGGGGCACACTGGTCACCATCCAGGGCCTGAACCTGGGTCTGTCTTTCTCTGAGCTGGAGGGCAATGTGGAGGTGGCAGGAGTGCAGTGCACCCCACAGGAGGAGGGATACATCACTGCAGAACAGTAAGAGCCCTTTCCTCCCCTCCACAGACAACACAGAACCCATGCTGTGAGCGTTCCTGCAACAATATGTTCTGTGACATTACCAATTACCTTCTAAAAATGTCATCAGTTACCTAATCCCAGGGTCATAAAATTCAAGAAATGCAATGTGATTTACTCTGTTAATGTTTGATTTTGTCAATGTAAAATGAACATTAAGATGAGAGAAATTAAATATAAATGACTTTTAGTGAGGCAGCACGTTGGCTTAGCAGTGAGCACTGTTACCTCACAGTGAGAAGGTCCCAGGTTCGCTTCTGACCTAGTCCTTTGCATAGGTTCCCTCCAGGTACTCCAGCTTCCTCCTCCTTCCAAAGACATGCAGGTTAGATGAATTGGTGACTCTAAATTGCCCGTAGGTGTGGATGTGTTTCTCTGTCTCTATGTGTTGGCCCTGCGATAGACTGGTGGCCTGTCCGGGTGGTACCTCGCCACTTGCTCAATGACCACTGGGATCAGCTCCAGCCACCCCCATGACCCTTAACTGGAATAAGCGGGTTCAGAAAATGGATGGATGGACTTTTAGTAAGGTGTGCAATGGTACTAGTAAGTCTGAACCCTGGAGCTTTTACATATTTTTAATTTTGACTACAGTATATCCAAATAAAAAAGGCTTCATCAAATAAAAATTTACATTATGCGCTTTAATCCCACATTGAAAATAAATGTCTGCAACATGGTCTAAAATATATGAAAGCCAAAATAATGAGTTGCATAAACATGTACAGTACTCCCTTTAACATAACTAAATCATCACTTGTACAGACATTAGTAAAAGATTTAGTCAATATCTCAATGCTGTAAATTCACCATGGATCACTAGGCAGATTTTACGAGTGGCAATCTAATAATGGTTTGATGCTTTTTCGATTGCCTAACAACAGAATAGATTTATCTGTGGTGTACTGGTAGAAACTGCATTTACTAAAGATAAAGTAAGTAACAAATCCAGCTATGAAACAGCTGAAGTGACTTCAGAGGAGGGAGCACTCAGCTTCCAGAGCTTCGGTATGGAGAAACTGGTAACCTGCAAACAATCCATACAACAGTAACTTGTTGGCAGATCTGTGGTGTCCTTGTGCAGGAAACCATTTAATCTAAAAAATAAATAAATAAATAAATCCCCACCCTTCCACCAAAAGCTTCCTGTAATCAGATTACCTTTGTAATCTGTAACTGTACAGGACTAGTCAAATACTATTTGCATCCTGATTACATAATGCAATACATTATGTAATCTGGATGCAAATAGTATAGCCTGGTTTTTGCTACTACACTGCTGCACTGACCATCCTGATTGACGTGCACAGGTCTACTTACCTTTATAATCACCACTGGACACAGCGCCATGTGTAGTACCAGAAATCAAGAAATTTTTCAACCTGTCAGCATAGCACCACATCTCATTTCTGTGTGCTGACTGCGTTTTTGTTAATATTTGAAGTCAATATCAAACTCCTCAATTTAATCCATTATTTTGCCATGGCTCAAAGACCATCGTGCAGCAGAGGCAAAGTGTAGTGACAAAGTATGAAAAAGCCTCTGCGCCACTTGATATTTCATTACCCATAATTCTGACATGCAGCACCTCAGCAGTGAAAACCGACTTCTATACCCCCAAACTGCACACACGTACACCTACTTTATGTGAAAGCATAAACACAAGCGCCCTCTTCCTTCTTGTCACACAGTTTATGAATGAGTGGAAGCCCAGCGAAGCCTAATCAGGCTGTAGGACTGTGGGGGGAGATTTTGGGTGTTGCATTGCTCTGGTGCAGACGGAGCCAAAAGAAGAGACAGTCTTTATGTCACTGTTGTTACGTGGCTGTCGGCACAGCTGTAATTGAAATGCGCCGCGTGTCGCTGACTGCGGGGACAATCTGTTAGCCATGTGTTTCTGTCACAGCCATGTAATGCGATTGGGCTCTGGCTGCAGGGACTTTATTTATATCCTTGTGAGGAAAAAAAAAACCCCCAGTAAAGAACATGCCAGCAGAAAATTGGAAAACTCTTGTGATGTATGAATAGAAGGGTTGGGTAGAGACAATTCATTGGGTGCCGTTACTTTTTACTGGGGAAGGACTTTTTACGTACAGCAGTGAATTAGCAGGGCTATTCGTTTGGCACACACAGTGCTTTAAAACACTGCGTTGCAGCCGTTACGACCATTCATTTCAGCATGGGGTCAGTTACTATAATGACTTATTCATGGTGCATTTTATCTTATTGTCCCGACAGGCAATACTGATTTATTGAAGAAACCCCTGTGTTGTCATGGCAACCAGAGGTAATGGTGGGTGGCAATCGTGCCGAGGATGGGGAGGGGGTGTAGTTTATCATTTGAGTTATGTTGCCGTTATAGGTTTCCCATTAGAAAGAAAGACGACGCTCTGTATTGACCCACAACTTCGATGAAAGTCTGCCTCAATCACGCCGGACGGGACGGCAATTCATAACTGAAGTGATCTTCTGTGTGGTATGTATGTGTTCCAATGTTCCATATTCATGTATTTAAGTCAGAGTGTGTTCCGTCTCGACAGGATCGTTTGCGAGATGGCTGCTGCGCCCAAAAACAGTGCACCAGGTCCGGTTAAACTGTGCGTCGGCGAATGTAGACCAGAACTACGCGCTCAGTCCTCCCAGCTCTACTTGTTTGTGGTAAGAACAACTCTGAAGTTTCCGATCTATTCATTGACAGAAATCATTAACAAAATGTGAACGCCAGTAAGATTATAGATAAATGTTACAATCTTTAAGCTCATGTCTTATCCTTTCACCTTTCAAGACTTTACTGAGACAGTAAATGTTAAAAAAAAGCAATGACGTGCAATTTTATAAGAATACTAGACCACAAGCCTGTGCTGACGCACGGGAAGTGAAGTATAAGCATTTTTCTCCGGGATACTGAACTTTGGATTATTTTAGTCTGATTGTTTCTTGATGAGAAGGTGTCTATTGAACACTGCTTGCTCTTAAAATAGATAAATGTACTGTGAAGTGTGGTGTTGGTGTGTGAAGTGATGCTAATGAAATGTCCTCCGACACATCACATGTATGTCAACTATCAGTCTGTGCAATTATAGAACCGTAGGTATTCACATGGACGAAACATATAGCGGCAGAGAGAAACTTGGTTCCTTTAGTAGTATAGATGTTGTATTCTGCAGTATATTAAAATAATTTTTCATATCTATTGTGTAGTGCAATCAAGACACCTACATTGTGTGTATTGTACGATAAAACATGGGTGTGGGAAAGATTTCAAAAGTTGGGGGTCCATCAAAAAAAGTGCAAAACTATAATCACTGTTATTATCATTACATTGCATAAAACATTTTATTTTAATTATTTGCCTCTAAATTAATTTAAATTTTTTAAAAATAAAAATGCAGTTGTTAAAAGGAGTCTATAGGCGCATTTCCATTACCCTCCAAATTGCGCAAATTGAAGTAGCGAATTGAAAAAAAACACTTAATGGAAACACGTGTATTTGGAAAAAACTCAAATCTCACAAAAAAGTTTTTACGCTCGCATGAGGTTGTTTTTCAGGCGATTCGAAAAAGCCTTATTTTGAAAAAGTGGCATGGAAACACTTTTTTCACTATTACAGGTCACATGGCCTACAGAAAGCATCCCATGACATTCTAAAATGCATGACATGGTATACATGGATGAACTAAGAGATGACGTTAAGGCAATATTGGATAAAAAAAAAAATGAAATGCCAATATTTAGCAGGACTGACTGATCCATTGCCATTACTATTGTAACAAGAGCACTCAGAGAGCGCAGACCTCCGCCAAGGTTTTAACATTTGTCACCTGTGAAATCAATTAGTGAAGAATAAATTTGATTGGCATATAGGATTTATACGACTGTGAAAAACAACTAGACATTACAATAATTTTGCTATGATAAATGCGCTTTTCCTCCTTTAATTTTTAATTTATTAATATTTTATTTATTTATTTATATTCTCCATTATAGTGATACATAAGCCACAAATCAGCAGGGATTACACAACTATTAGAAATATACTACAAGTGCTGACATCAAGTCAAGTGCTGAGCTATTGGAGATAGCTCAAATCCGTTGACAGCTTAGTGAATCTGCATTCTCCCAGCTACATTTTGGTAGTGGTTGGACATTTCTGTCTCTATTAGATACCTTACAACAGTGTCTTACATACCGGCACCTGTAATTGTTACATTTTGATCCACTGGATCCAGGAGACTTTCCGGACCTGGATAGAACTTTACCTGCTTATAGCTGTTACCATCTTACATAAGCATTACAAGATTCATCCTGACCTGTTGAGATGTCACCGAGATGTACACATCTGAACATGTTAAATGGGATTTCCAATTTTAAATTGGT
>OMMV01193099.1:0-12711 GCA_900302635.1 Chatrabus melanurus
TGGAGACCATTAGAGAAAGTTAATCTCTGGTACGACCAAGCTCCCTACGCTAGCCTCCGCTAGCATAAGTTACTGGTGTGATCGTCTACACTGGCTAACGTTTGGGTGCTGCTTCGCCCTGCTTGCTCAGAATCACTGGACAGTGGTGTGTCGACCCCCTCTCCTGCACGTTGCCACGTTGGCAAAAGTCCCGCTTGTTCTAATGGCGCGCTGACTAACGCCAACCCTCCTTTTTGTTGACGTTTGTCCAATTTTCTCGACTTTGCCGTGCGTTCACCAGACGCTGGGATAAACGTCATAGTGTGACTGCGCCTTTAGGGAGACTCAGATGAGGCTTATCACTTGCATTGTGAGGGTTGCCTGCCAGGGTGGTTGCCACCAGGACCCAAGGTAGTTATGTAGTGTGGTAGATGTGGTGATATGCAGCACCAGCGCATATTGCGAGACCTGACATAACCAAAAAAAAAAACCCCAAAAATTCCTAAAAGTTTCAACTCTCATCAAGTTAATTTTGAGGGTGAGCCAAAAAGAACACATCAGTGGCAGCCAGGAAATGCAGAAATATGTGTTTTTACTTCCCCTTCCCAGATGTATAGTTTAAAAAATGATCGCCAGTAATGTAATGTGCTTAGTGCTTCTATATATTGAACTCCAATTTAAAAATGACTGGTTTTGTCTTTTAAAAGAAGATGTCTATGGTGCTGAAGGGAATTTACAGTGATATGAACTGTCATATATTTCAATCATATAGTATTCCAACAAATGTGTACATTTGAATTGGTAAAGAATTCATTGTGAAAGGTAGGTCAGTATACAGTCAACAGTCACATCTTTCAGTTTCCTGCCTGTTACCACTATCTGCTAGTAAATTTAACAAAGTAAACTCTGATTGACTTACAGTAGCTGCTGGATGATGAATTTACACTCAAAGTAATTGGACAGCAGTTGGTATCTTCACAGTGGAATGAATTCATGAAAACATATGGAAACTGAAAGCAGAACTTGAATGAATGAATTATTTAAGCATTGTAGGACACGCCAAAAACCTGCCTACTGTGAGAGCAAACAAATTATGAGAAAATGACAACATGTTGAAGAAGACAGTGGCCTACATGTTTCTCCATTAAAGTCGTGAGTGGCCATCACTAACTGTTTTTTTGTTCTGTGTGATGGAGTCTTACAAAGCAAGGGACAGAAGCATAAATGTGAAAAAGAAATATACAATTTAAAATATGCTTAAATCTTATCCCAGATTTGCTTTTGTTTTTTTGTATTTGTCCTAAATACGATCAGTCATTCTAAATTAGGTACTTTGCCTAAGATCACCAACTGAATGAACAAAATTCATTTTTTGAGGTTCCTGCAGTGTTTCCATAGATACTGGGGACGCACTCAGTGCATGATCGCTTTTATGAAAATTTTCTGAGTTTTGGAAAACATCTTCAATTTAAGAAGGTTTTAGACTTTTAAGCAAGTTGAAATGTGTAACCATGTGTTGATCATTTGCAAACAGCATGTCAGTCACATACTTTTAATTGAAGTAATATATACATGCCACAATCACAGCCACTACCTCTGAAACACGGTGTGAGGCCATAATGGACTCTGACAACGCAACACTTTATTGACACAGCAGCACTGAAACATGGAAATATATATATTTCCTGACAAATGACAATTGTTTATTTGTTGATTTTTGCTGGGGTCGTGTTTGATAAAGGGTCACATGCATTTTTTTCTTCACCTGTAATCCCACTGAGGTTCAAGTGTCACTCAGCAGCAAAGGTACAAACAAACACTTCGGGCCCTATTTTTGTTGACGTGCAACAAACAGTGCAAGCTGTGCGAATAATTGCCATTTTATGACGCTGAGTTCTATTTTGAACATCTGTTTGTTATTTTTGTGCTGATGCAGCGTATACAATGCAAATATGGATGGAGGGGGAAAAAAACAATATCGTTCAATGACAATGTGCAAAGTTTTTGATAGTTTGGTCGAAATAAATGCAACAGTTCGATGCCTTTTAAAAGCCATCAAAACAGAATTGTTTGAAAGAGTGTTCCAAACTAGAAATCAATTATGTATTCGTATTTGTAATTGTGATTTGGACTTCTTAATACTGTCTGATCTCTAAATAGAAAGAAACCATGCCATCCCATTGCAAACAGTTAATCACACACACAACTGTTACCTTGATTACAAATATGCCAGTAACACCACACTTGTACACAATAGACAGGCCAAATATACCTCAAACTTTGTCAATATAAATTTAACCCTGCACATAATGACTAATTTTATATTTGTCTGGCAAAAGTGTTGTTTGTTCTTAGTTTTTTATACCATACAACCAAGTTATAAAGGCACATAATGCAACTAGGAAATTCATATAAAGCGCTCAAACTAATTATTATTGTACATTTTTGTAGTTAGAACTATCTGTCAGATTTTGTAATGTGGACTACATCACTTATTTGCAAAACAATACTGTCATAATTAATAAAATACATGAGAATAAATAAGCTTTTAATCACTCCACAGTCACCTTTAAAAGTTGCCACCCTCTCACCATCATTGGGCTCCACATTTGCAATGCTGTTTATTTATATCTTTCACTCTGCACTATCTGGACAACAATTTCCCAAAGAACAATTTTTCCATTTCGTGAAATATTTTCATCATTCTCTGCTGTGAGTGGCACAGCTTATTAAGAGACAAGTAGGGTGATAATGACTACGTATTTTATTATTTTGGATTCCAGCTCTTCAACACTATCAGCCCAAAACACAATCGCAATCCTGCGCGCTGATTTTAGCACTTGCAGTGGTAAAATATGGCCCGTAGTACTGCTACAGTAATTATTGTGTTGTTTGGCACCACAGATGTTGAACTTTGTTTTAATTTCATTTATGTTAAGATTTAGGCTATACTGCCTGTTTACAGATGAGTGTTTCACTTCTACAATTCACGCTGACAGAATGAAACAAAAGGGGATATGCCAGCTTTACTTTTGTTATTGTAATCTTTTATTATAATAACAATGGTAATTATAACAGTTGTGGTTGTTGTTATCATTCTAATAGATTCATGTGATACGACAGTGTTTTGTGGAAGAGAAATACAAAAGCTAACACGAAGTATTTCAGTTTGTGTTCAAGAGTCCAGGGAAGGTCTGAATTAGTTTAAGGAGATGTGTTCGAGGATTATGTGACATGGAAGGCTTCCTTGCCTCACCAAAGCCTGCCAGACACATTGTTGACATCAAATTAAACAATCAATGTTTTTTTTGTTTTGTTTTTCTAAATGATGACAAAAGTTAGTGTTAATGTTTTCTGTAGCCATTCTCAGACATTATTTGGTCATTACTGACTTTATTCTGATTTTCAAACATGTAGCTCTGAGCTCTGTTACTGCAAAGTTCCTTCACTGCTCTGTTCAAATATAACATAACCTTTACATAAAGAGTATTAATGACCGAACAGTATATCGCTATACCACGCTGGACAAAAGAAGGTGCAACATGTCTCTCGTGGTTCCATTTTGCTACATCATTTTTTTTTTTTTTTTTGGAGTATGGCAGAGGTGGTGGCCTAGCGCTTAGTGCAACCGCTTTCATTTTGGGAGAAGCCGAAAGTAGATTATTATTATTTTTTTGAGTATCTCAAAAAGATACCATCCTAAATCCTATCTGCCACTTCTAATCCTTGCTTGCATCACACGGATGCAATTCTGACAAACAAGTAGGGTTGGGACGACTAGTCGTAAAAGTCGACTATGACTAGCTTGTACCCAACTGGCCAACTAATTTTCTTCTGGTCGACTAGTCAGGTAATTCAGATAGCATGATTTTCCAACAATTTAAAGGTAAATCATTAACAAAATGTATCTGTTTCAAATTACTGTTTAAGTCATGTATTTTTATGGCTTCAATGTTCAATCTAAAAAGCCAATTTAATGTATACATATATATTTTCACTGTAGTTGGTTTACAATGCCACCTGACTTGAACAATGATTACTTTTATTTCCAAGAATCAGGAAATATCCAACACTCGCTCAGTTTCCATTTCAGTTTGTTTCCAGTTTGTTGAGGAAAGAGGCTGAGAGGCTGTAGCACAGGTATGAGGAAACAAGTCACTTTCCAGAAATGACCCTGTAGCTGAAGGATAAGGAAGCAATCACTGAAAACTCAGCACCATGCCACCATCCAACTTGTAGTTCTACAGGGTTTTAAAAAATTTTTATTTATTTATTTTTTAAATTCAAGTCTATTTGGAGTTTCACTGCTTAGATTCAGGTTATCCTCACAAACAAAAAAATGTAGTAAAACATTCAAAAAATAATGTACAAAAATGTACATATTTCTGAAGATTTAAGCCGAAATGTGCATTGCATGTGTGCTTGGAAACACTTAGAAATATGTACGAAATACTGTGCTTTACTTTTCATATGATATCATATGAAGCATGTCATGAGAATACGTTGTTTGATTTGACCTTATTAATTTATTGTCAAGATTAGTCATTGACTAGTGGATGAATAATGGCGTGACATTTATAGCACGGCTGGAGACCCCAACCCTGAGAACAACAGTCAGGTAAAAGTAAGTCTTAAAAGTAAGTTCTTTCAGCTTCTCCCAATTTCAACTTGGGGTCACCACAGCATATCCAATATGGATCTGCATGTTGATTTGGCACACATTTTACGCCGGATGCCCTTCCTGATGCAAATCCACAGTAAATGGAGAATGGGCAGGGGTGGCCTTGACCCAGGAACCTTCTGCATTGAAAGCGATCGAACTTTACCGCTTAGCCACAAAAGACAGTAGGCAGCAGCAGCAGAACAGTTCTCAGAAGCACAGAGTCTCTGAGGGCATCAGGAAAAGAATAATCCAGATAAACAGGTGATCAGTCAGGGCACACAGAGTAGGCAGTCCATGTGACAAAAGTGTCCATAAGGGAAAGAGGAAAAAAAGCTAACCAAGAAGCAAAGCTGAGATCAACGCACCAGGGCACAGTGTCCAAAGACAGCAAGCTAACTCAATAAGCACGAGGAGATCACAAGGGTTGGCAGCTAGCAGTCAAACACAGAAAGCACGAAGGAATAATGAAAGAAGAGTGGCGTGAAAGCCAGACGTTCTGGTGACGAGTGAGACAGATGCACTAGAGAGTAGTTAGGACACTGAGGAACAACTCAAGAGAAACACAGGAAGCAAGCTGCAGAAACCATCGCTGAAATGGAATGTCAACATAAAACAAGTAAAGCTACAGAAATGAACATGAATCAGGAACGACAAAAAATAAAAGCACCAGAGACAAAGACTAGTTACCTAATGATTCTTTTAGTCGTTCCAACCCTATATACCAGTACACTTTCTTTGATGGTGAGCCAAACAGTGAGAGGAACATGCAGTTGGTTGGATGAAAAATATTGGTGTTTCTTTTCTCGCGTGTATGTCGGACACTGTATTTGTCAAAGTGAAAGATTGCAAGAAAGTAGCAAGCTGTATCTTTTTGTTGGGTGAATTTAAGAATAGACATTAAAAAAACTGTGAGGCTCAGGTGCAGTCGTAATGTGCGGTCATCATGAAAGACAGTGAGCATCATACACAGGTGTGTTCTCACTGACAATTTGATTGAGTTGATGCAGATAAGCCATGAAGGAAATTTGGAGGGAATACTACTCGGTCCTACCAAGTAAAGTTACTTATGGTCTTTTAAACCATGACGCCATGGAGCCTGATTGAGGGTAAACTGAAGTCATAAAGTGTACGTTTGAAAGGGACTAATCAAATCAGGATCTCATCATTTAGACTTATGGCTGCATACATCATGTCTAGTTGAGTTTACAAAAATAACGAGTTTATATATTGTTAAAAAAATCTGTAACAATCAGAACAATTGCACCCTGTTTACCGCATCAACAACAGTGCAAACATGGTGTAATATGGGATGGAACCTACTTATGTCCATAAATAGTTGGATGGTGACAGTTTAGTTATTTATTCATTTCTTTTTTTTTAGATGTCTTTGACAGCATATTAGTGTTGAAAGCAAATAATTAATTTGAGCTCTGTATCGACTGTAAGCTTTAATATGAGGGTAATTACATCCACTTTGGATGAATGGTGTTGGAATTACAGCATCATTTGTGTGTGTGCCCACCCCCCAGCTGTGTGTTACTCCCTCATTGTTTCAGTAAGAAGTCAAGCGCTAGAATGTCTACATCTGATTTAACATATCTCTTGGTATCCAGTGAATTCAATTATTAAGAAACATGAACGGAATAACACAGTATGCTAAATCTGCGTTGAGTGGGCTGTCCTCAAAAACATAATCACTGTTGATGAAGGAGACGGGTGAGGGAAGCTCTCGATCTAAGGCCATGTTTATAGATAGCCGGGTATTTACAGAAACGGACATTTCCCCCTCTCCGTTTCAAAAAAGTTTTCATTTACACGAACCCGCATAAATACGCCATCAGGAGCATGCCAAACATGTAGGTGGCAGTGTAAACGAGAAGCTCAAACCACGTTAGCCAATCAAAATGCTGCAAAAAGCAACAACAACGAATAACTGACACAAGTCACTTCCTGTTGCTTTTGACAGAGAAGTGGAGCTACTCCTACGTGTGACATTAGAATATAAAACTCCATTTCCCCTGTTTACCTGAATACGCAAAAACGGAGTTTTCCCAAATCTCCACTTTGGCTGGAGTTTTCCAAAATAATCGTTTTCAGTGGGCTAAGCCTCCGTTTTCGTGGAGACGTAAGGCACAAATGCTTGGAAATATCACCGTTTTCCCAGATACCCGGCTACGTGTAAATGTGGCCTAAATCTCAATGTTTTACATTTCAGGGTTCCAGTAGATCTGATTAGAGAGACAACTTGTTCCTGCTGCTTCACCAAACATAGTTTCATGGTAGAGCAGACAAAAAAAGACATAAAAAGAAAACATGAATTCTAGGTATAAGTTTTTCAGAAAGCCTATTTTTCATGTTTTCTTATCAATCTCTTTCTAATCGCCAATCAACCATGAAGCTGTGACCAGTGAAGCAAAAGGAAAATGTTGCTATATGTACATTCTCGACATTCACAGCCACTGAAGCTTGTAACTCCTTCAGAGTTGCCATGGGTGTCCTGATGGCTTCCCTCACTATTCTGTATATCCTCCTCTAGGACCAATATTATACTATACGTAAAACAATGTGTGCCTCCTCCTTCCACATTTAGCTATCCTGCTGGAGGCATACGTTCTTGTGATCACCTTGAGTTACTAAAGATTAAGTCCTATATAGGCCCTAAGATTAAGTCCTATATAGGCCCCAAGTTTATGTCCTATATAGGCCTGTGTAGGTTTTCAGTCATCCAGGTGAAGTTAAGCATCTTGCTGAAGTTTAGTCGGGTCAACTGGACTTCTTGTTTTGCTGGGAAGCGTTTCCTATATAGGCCCTAAGATTAAGTCCTATATAGGCCCTAAGGCCCATCAGGCTGGTGTTTATTTTCGGAAACCGTAGTGTGAAGCAGATGCGAGTCTATCACTCCCCCTGGCTGGGGTATCAGTTCATCACATTTACAGCTGGGTGGACTGGGATGAAGCAGATGAAGTGCCAGGTAGCCTTAAGTGGATGCACTTGTAATTGGACCCCAGTCTCTAGGCTGGTAGTCAAACTCCTATGCCACAGAAACACCTGCTATAACTGTTTATATGTATGTATGTTAGCAAGATATCTTAAGAATGCCTAATCTGATTTTGATGAAACTTGGCAGGTATATTGGGACTATGGATGGGAAGAAGTGATTAGCTCAATATTCAAAGTCAAATTTCCAGTCCCATGAAAATATATCCAAAAATGGCTAATTTTGCTGAAAGGAGTTCAGATATTTTATTGTAAGCAAACTTGACTGTGTACAAAATCATACCATTTTCTGTACACACCATTTGCTTTGAAATGTGGGTGTGGCATCGCTATGCTCTCTGAGCACTTTTAATCTTTGATGTAGTCTTATTGACTGAATTAACTGAACTCCAGTCAATTCAAGACCTTTTATCTGTGGGGCTGTCAATGAACACAAACAATGAGTACATAATGCACCTGGATGGGAAATTGATGAGTAGCCATTTGTCCAATAACTTTTGGTCCCTTACAAAAATGGCAATCAATTGCAAAAGTGCTGTAGCTCCTACACAGTTGATCTGATGTGTCTGTAATTACCCTCAAATTAAAGCTGACAGTCTGTACTATAAGTGCAAATTCATTTTCTGCTTTGAACTTTAATATGCTGCGATAGACGGTCAACAAAAACCAAAAGCTTTGTCAACATTCAAATATATGGGCCTAAATGTATCTGAAAGCCCAAAGTTGTCTTCTCAGTGTGTGTTGAGATGATGGTTGGTGCAAGCAATTAACACAGATCATTGAAAAGCCATGTCAACAGTTTTGGCATGTTGACTTGATGAAATGTTCTGCATGTGGCTGGCAGGGTTTGGTTTTCAGTCATGGCTGTGACTCCAGTGCAGTAGTTCAGTGCCTATACTAAATGTGAGGTAGTGCCTCGACTATGAATCCTGTTCTATAATAAACTATTTTGACTTGCTGTCTGATTCTATATCTCCTGTGTGTGTGTTTTTTTTCTGACTACATTACATTTTCCCAACTGGAGCAACACAATAGACATAAGGCTAAAAGCAGAAGGGGCAGAATGGAAAAAGTACAGCGAGATAATGACGGGAAAGCACGTGCAGAGTACACATTTCCATGTGAGGTGTATCTGCGGCTGTCATCAGAAAAATGTCACCTGATCCATAATAGATGAGGCCGACTTCAAAAGCGACTTCAAAAGCAGCGTGGGGATGGAATGCTCCCACGGAGAAGGAAAAACGGGAATGAGCATGACTTTGCTCTCAGTGGTAATGACGTGATCTCTGACTCCTCAGTCAAGTGCTACTCGAAATTAATGGCTTTTCTTCGCACAGAATAAGTGTCAGATTAAACGAGAAAACACTGGCCATTAACTCATGTTCACAGTGTTTCATACTTTGTCAGATGATCATCTGAAAATTTTTCATGATCCAGCTTGTAGCTGAACTTCAACCTCCAGTAAGTATTCAGGTAAAGTTGGGTGAACGTTACTTTGTTGTGCTAAAGGATGTTTGACTGCATATGAAAGCATGTGGGGACAGAATATCCACAAGGATGGAATGAGACTAGCAGCGTAACAATTAACAATCAAAAATAGATTTTAACGTAAAAGATATGACTACATCGATACACGGACCACTGAATCGACCTAAATGTACTAACCGATCAATGGTGCGAGTTTAACGTTATAAATCAGTTGCATTAAGCGTGTTACACTGCTATGTCCACGTCTTCAACCTCTCATAAAAGATCAAAGGTCGGTGCGAGGCTCTCGTGAGATGTCACACGAATGTTTAACTTTGTGACGTAAAAACAAAATCAACATGTCCAACTCGGTGATATGACGGCTAAATGCCCTCATTTGAAATTTACTTTCAGTTCACAATTTGTAAAGGTGCAATCTCACTTGGACGTTTGGGCCAGTGTAGATGAACGTATTTGCAAACATCAGTGTCTGCTGGCCTCTGCTAGCCTCCATTGGCCTCCGCCCGTCTACGCTGATGAACGTCGACCGTGTCCAAAACTTTTCAGCATGTTTAAAATTTCTCTGTGTTTTCCGACGTACCTCTGGCTAGGTTGGAGACCGTTAAAGAAAGTTACACTCTGTTACGACCAAGTTCCTGGTTACTGGTGCGATCGTCTGCGCTGGCTAATGCTTGGGTGCTGCTTCGCCCTGCCTGCTCAGAATCACTGGACAGTGGTGTGTTGAACCCCTCTCCTGCATGTTGCCACGTTGGCAAAAATCCTGCTTGTTCAAATGGCGCACTGGCTAATGCCCACCTCTGCTAGCACCACGTTGTGGAACGCCGAGCTGCATTAGAGGTTCTCTACCAAACCCCGGTAACGTGATTTTTGCTGACGTTTGGCCAATTTTCTCGACTTTGCCCTGCCTTCACCAAACTGGGGCAAACGTTACAGTGCGATTGCACCTTTAACACTGTCACACTGCTTCAGATCGGGAAAGTTATGCTATGCTATTTATGCTATGCTAACAACAGCTAGCTTATTTTGGGCTTCTTTTATGCTACACTTTCTGCTACTGTATGTGGTGCTGTCCCCAGTGGTGAAGAACAGGTGAGCAGAAGCAGCGGCAATGTGCGGCATCACAGTAGTTAAAAACGAAGAATGTCCCTGGTCTTTTATGGAATATATATTTGAAGGTATGTAAAGCCACTTTTGGCTTATTCCATTGTATCATGAAATATGAACGTCTACATTAACCCTTTCAGAACTGGGCTTCTGGGATGCTTATGTCCCAACAGGATACATGGGATACATGTGTCCTGTTTGTACTGAAAGTGTTAAACAAAGAACTGTATCAGATTGTGTCATATTACACTGAATCAAATTACACCAAATCCAATTGTTCCATGATAAAAAGTATTTTTCCTAAATTGTATTGTGGCTCATGTATCTGGATACATATCCTATGGATTTATCAGGGAAGTTTGCACACCCCTGAATTAGAATGAAGACAGAAGACACGGGCAGCAGAAATCTGCATCAAAAGAGAGCCAATTTGAAAAAAAGAGACTTCCTAATCAAACAATGAAGTCCATTTGTGCTCAGATATGCTGAAAGGTGACTGTGTGAAGAAAAAAGGAAAATCACTCAGCCATTCTTAGACCAAGTTGACTTGAAGGGCAAAGCAATTAAACTGATGAGCACGGTTCTCAGTTGCTATCATCTGTGATGCGTGATGTACTGTAAATTGGAAGCAACATTTCAAAATCAGCTCTTTGTGTTCTTGCAGAAATTGCCAAAGGCTGTAATGAGACATGCCTGTTTTCATCGCCGTTTGTCTTTATGTTTTTGTTTGTTTGTTTTTTGTTGGGTTTTTTCTTTTGTTTTTGTTTTATTGCAATGTCAATTAAATTAAGTGGAGAAACCCACCTTGGGCCAAGGAGGATTACATTTTGGTGTGGATCTGGATCAAAGGGCAAGTTTTGCATTTGATCACTTGATCAAAAGCAAGTATGTCAAAAGTAATACTAATTGAATGATTTCAGGAAACTGTAGAAGTAAAAAATAATTTGTTGTTATTGGCAGGGCCAGCCCAAGCCTTTATGGGGCCCTAAGCAGAATTTGATCCGGGGGGGCAATTCCTTTGTGCCGCCACAACTATTATGGCCCATTCACACTGACGTGAAGTGGTTGACACTGAATGACACAGCAGATTCTCCAAAATCTCTGTGAAACGCTGGAGCAGGCTCGCTCCAGGGGTCCAAATTTCCTGTCTTCAACACAGGTTGACGTAGCTCAGTGGAGGATGATGCTGCATCGGCGGAGCCCGACGCTTGGCTACAGTCCACAGACCCACCATGATGCACTTCACCTTTCGGCGTCAGAGGGCGAACGCACTGGCAGCACACTCCATGGAGCAGCAGCACAGCCCGGTGGAGCCGATCGGCGACCCAACACCCTAGACGCCACGCAACCCGCCACAACTCTGCGATGTCATCACCCACCACCTCAAGGACCTCAAGCTGACACTCTTGTCGCAGTGGCTCCAGGCCATCCACCTTCTCTGGGCTACAGGAACCATGTGACCTCCGACATTGGCTAGCGGGCGCCGGCAGAGGTGAACGGGGCAGTAACGGCGCACTAGCGGAGGTGACGCAGTGGCAGTGGAGCCCAACTCCCACTGGCATTCCAGCATGAACATCAAAGATTTCAAGCATTTCAAGCAGAAATTTTTTCCGTTACCACGGTGAACACCAGCACTGTCCGACTGACATCGACCCAGCCCCCGTAGAGTCTGATTGATTTGATTAGTTGTAGCTGTGTTTTATAATTCTATTTTCCAAGTTATCAAAGCTTAAAAGCACCACAAAGTGTATTTTCAGATACTGATTTTGTAACTCTAAGTATGAAACAAATCAGTGGCATTGCTGCTTGATATAACAATTTACATTTTGCATGTCAGAGTTGGGCAGCACGGTGGCTTAGTGCTTAGCACTGTTGCCTTACAGTGAAGAGGCCCCAGGTTTGCTTCTGAACCTTCTTTTCTGTGTGGAGTTTGCATGCACTCCCCGTGTTTGCGTGGGCTCCCTCCAGGTGCTCCGGCTTCCTCCCACTTCCAAAGACATACAGGTTAGGTGGACTGGTGACTCTAAGTTGACCGTAAGTGTGAATGAGTTTGTCTGTCTATAGCCCCTTTCGCACCGGTAGGAACTTTTGCAGTTCCAAGAACCAAATGTTCCTAGAACCCTTTTTTTTTTTTGCATTCGCACCGGACGGATTGGGGGATTTTTTAGTTCCTCTGACCGCAGTTCCTATAACTCTTTTAGCTCCTACTTCAGTGCAGGATCTTTTCACTTAGCATAGGAACCCTTAGTGATGTAGGTCTGCGTTGATTGGTCCAACTCATAAGTCACACCCACTGTCAACCCTGCATTTGCACAAGCAGCGCGTCATTTTTTAAAGCCGTGGGCTTTATAAGCCGTAGCAAAATTTTGTTAGCAAAACTCTGAATTCAGAATGGATCTGGTAAATTCAGAGAAGTGGACCGTTGCTGAGGTCCAAGCGCTGCTGGCCTCGGGGCGAATCGGAAAACCAGGAAATGGTCC
>OMMV01193100.1:0-10289 GCA_900302635.1 Chatrabus melanurus
TTAATAGTGATTAGCCCACCTTCTTTGTAGTCGTTCGTGAGTCTCGTCAAGAGGTTTTGCTCATCCTTCCGTATGAGATAATCATTGATATCTACATACATGCAGCGGGGCCGTTTGCTTGTTGCCGTGGTCTCATTTTCCCAACCATCTGATAGTTGTAGCGGATCGGGAATTGTCAACTGACACCCGTCCACATTAATTTGAAGTAAAGACGTGTAGTCTTGTTTCACGGCCTCTTGTTCGTCTTGTTTTGACATGACTACGGGGGCATTTTGCAGCGTCAGTGCACACACAAGGGCCACTAGCTCTTTCTTCTTTTTATTGCTAACTGTGTAGCCCCGTTTTCGGCAAAATTCCTTCAACGCATCAACTTTCCAGCGCTCAAAATCTTCGATATTCGCGTTGCTTTCAGCCATTCCGCATTTGTTTGGGTAGCCGTGAACTTTGACCCGGACCAGCATGCATCGCGCGTATCGACCGCTGTCGAGATGCTGAATCCACTTATTGGATGTGAGATTCCTCAATAATTTAGAGGATAAGTTCACTTTTTACAACCCGTCATATTCTAAAAAAAATTGTTAGCAATCTAGCCTCTGAGTGAGTGCTCACCTTTGATGATGCTTCAAATGCGAGAATTCCAATTTTCAAAAAATGTGTTAAGGAAGGAATCAATAACAGTGAACAGGACTGTCATCACAGAAGTTATAAAAATCCAGTGTATACTCAAAATAGATACAAAACAATGCCAGCAACTGACTTTGTAATCGGTGTTACATTAATGCTGTAACATCTGAAGAAATATGGTCAGCTAGGGTTTTTCCCCTCGATATGTCAGTTATAATCAACCCTGCATCAGTGTTAAGGCTCATTTATGCTCAACGTTAAATATGGAAATGGATACGGACATGGACAGAGCCTTCAGTCCACATTTGTGCCCATTTTCTGAAAGCTTATGGATACAGACAAAATGGACCATTACCAAAAGAACAAGAAGAAGCCTGTTAAGGTGCAATCTCACTTTAACGTTTACCCCAGCGTTTGGTGAACACAGGGCAAAGTCGAGACGTGGGCAAACGCAGAGAAATTTTAAACGTAGAAAATTTTTGGACGCGGACACAGACGTTTGCAAATACGTTCCACTACGTTGCCCCAAACATCTAGATGACATTGTGCCTTTACCAATAATGCAATATTTTGATTAGAGTTTTTTTAATATACAAAATCTTGTCGTGATTGTCTCCGATGAGGAGTATCACTTGCATTGTGAGGGAGCATCAGCTGTGACATTCTGGCGCGTTTCTCCGGGCATGATCCAGTGTACAGGTGCCTCAGTATTGAAGGCCCCAGCAGCTGGAGAAGGCCAAGGTGACGCCCACATTTCTCCTGCATATGGCAGATAGATGGTTACTTTTGAGACGTGAGGATGGACCAGTTGTCTGCCTGGGTGGTTGCCATCTAGGTCCTGGGGCGGTTCCACGGTGTGGTGGATGTGGCGATGCACGACACCAGTGCATGCTCCCAGATTTGACTTGTCTCTTTCGCAGTAGAAATGCTGTTACGACCTCTTCAACTGTCACCATGTTTGACGTTGTCTGAAACTTCCAAGGCAGTCTACAGTGCCATCTCGTGGATATTTTTAGTAACATCCATGCCAACATAAAGGACATATAGAACAATGTAGGCAGTGACAGTTACACCATTTGAAATGCACAGACAGATTTACTTACGAATAAGAAAGCAAGAATGAGGCTTTAGAAGATAGTTTTGGTCAATGTGTTTACCACAGATGTCACTGAACAATGGAAGCATACACTGTAATGAGTGCTATTCAGTTTATTATATGCAAATAATCATAAGCAATTACTTGTGATTACTGAGCCAACAGAAACACACGTGGCATTGTTTCATCCTTCCTCATCAGATGATCGTATAATGTGAGCCAGAGCTTCTCTTGGCTCTGTGGGCATCACCAGCTCTGTATGTGCCGTTTGAATCAGCAGTTTACTTAATGTAATGAGGTCAAACCGAAGTGCAGCTAAATAGAGATTAAAAACTCACCAAGCTGTGTTTAATGTTTCATATAAATGTCTCCTTGAATGGTTTACAAGACTTCTGTGTTCTGCAGATTGAGATTTTACACTACTGTACGGCTGTGTGTGGTAACAGAACCAAGCGAGGTGATGCAGCAATGTCACTGCGAAGGTCATAAATGAAGCCTTTGATGCTAATTTTTATTGATGCCCACTTGCCTCGCTGCTTCTAGCATCTTATACCATCGACTCATCCCGCTGCATATTTTCGCTGGCGTTAACTTTTGGATTTTATGGCGTTTGTGCAAATGAGTGCAGATTCATGCATGTGTGTTTTAAATGCAGGAGTGCGTGTGCACCGTGTCGATACTGTACCAGTGCGTGTATATGTGTGTGTATTGCACATGTGTGCATGCTATCGAGGCCTGCAGGAGAGGGTCCTCCAGGGCGTCATTTTATCTCACACCTGTTCTATCTCCTTCACAGTTCTCTCTTTATTCAGCAGCCTAATCTGCAGAGATGCTGCTACGCACACTTATCTTGTTTGATTTCTGCAGGGCACAGCTCTCTGATTGGTGCCTTTGACAGAACCATTTCGATGGCAATCAGATAAGACTGATTGCTATAAGTGTTGCTGTACAGTCAGCTGACACAGACTCGACCAATCATCAACCTGCACTCTTGGCCTATTGACTATTACACTGAATGTACAATCATATAGAGAGAATCTGGCTGAAGATCCTTGTTGCTGCGTTGCCTCAAATAATTATGTAAGTGTTGGTATGATTTGCATCTATGGATATTAATTGTTGCTATTTCTAGATTCTTATCACAGTCTAATCTAATGATTTGCTATTAAGTAGGTCAGTGTGCATAAGACAATCTTCATTTCCCAGTTTTGTAATTTAGGATCACAATTACACATGCTGTAAAAAAAATTTAATCCTTTTTTTCCTATATCCACGAGCAATACTTTTCCCAGATTACCCAGTGACAGTGTAATAAGACATGAAACAAGGAGACTGTCGGCGATCTATGCATATACTCATCTGCACCCGTTCAAATTCACACCTAAAATTAATAGAATTAACCAAATGTGAACTGAAATTAGTAAGAAGAGTGATTAAAAAGGAATTGCAGTGGCAGCAAGGATGAACAAGAGGCACTTGAATTGCCTAATGTCCATTTAGCAATCTTGAGTTATAGTTGTTGGAATATTTATGCGAAACAGCACCCTAATGACTGTATTTCTACATGTCATCCTATTTACATGCACACATTCTCAATATAAAGTCTCTATTGTGAAGCATCCTATGAGTAAGGGCTGTTTGATAAAAATCATGTCACATGTAGGAATTTAGCCATGAAACAAAACAAAGTAAGGGAGATGGGCGAGCGAGGTACAAAGTGAATGGGGTCTGTGAAAGAGAGCGTGGTTTTTTCTGATTGCTTCATAGCTCTTATGTTCTAAAACTGTAATAACAGAGTAATAAATCAATACAACACCACAGGAAGGATTGTGCAGCCGCAGCAGACTTCGTCCTTAAATCTTTGTCTCACGCAATAGGACTGCTCAATTTGGGGCTCGCAGGCCACGTTTGGTCTGCATTCCGTTTATTTATTTCCATTTATTTGGGCCTGCCATGGCAATTGACAAATTCTTTACACATTAATAAATTACTGCACATTACTCAATTATGCACGTGTGTAATTTTCACCTCATTTGTTGTTTCATCTAATAATATTAAGTCAAATATTCAGACATAACAGGAACACTTTGTATTTAGTTTGTTAAAATAAACCATAAATTGTGATATTGAATTTTCATGATTTTTCATTATCAATTAATTTTGATTTTGAAGTGAAACACAAGGCAGGAAGACACCACACATTTAATAATAATAATAAGAAGAAGAAGAAGAAGACATTTGCTCCAAGTGGTGGTCAAGTGGTCAGTGCACTTGCTTTCAAACCAGAATGTTCCGGTTTCAAGACCACCTGTGTCCATTCTCCATGTTATGTGGAGTTACGTCAGGAAGGGCATAAAACATGTGCCAAATCAACATGCAGATCGATATCAGATTTGCTGTGGTGACCCTGAGCAACAAAAGAGAAGCCAAAAGAACTTACTAGACATTTGCTAATGTTGTAAAATGAGACAATTTATGCTTAGTGTCATTACCCCAGGTTGGGAACCATTGCATTATCGAATATTTATGTTGACACGACTATATGACTTCATGAATTTTATTTTAGAATGCAGATGGCTTAGTGGTTAGCACTGTTGCCTCACAACTAGAAGGTCCCAGGTTCGCTTCCAACCTGGTCCTTTCTGCGTGGAGTGTGCATGTTCTCCCCGTGTTTGTGTGGGTTCCCTCCGGGTGCTCCGGCTTCCTCCCACTTCCAAAGACATGCAGGTTAGGTGAACTGGTGACTCTAAATTGACTGTAGGTGTGATTAAGAGTGTGGATGTGTTTGTCTGTCTGTACCCTGCCTCTCGCCCAATGACCACTGGGATAGGCTCCAGCACCCCCTGTAACCCTTAATTGGAGTAAGCAGGTGTAGAAAATGAATGAATGAATGTCACCGTCACATGGGCTGTGCGAAGTGTACGACCGCAGAGGGCCTCATGTTTCTAGAGAGCCTCGAGTCTGTCCTGCAGGGGGGTTTTTTCCCTCTCCATGTTGCAGGACAATTGAAAAGGATGTCACATCGAAGATGGATTACAATGATTTATTTGCTGAGTTTGCAGCGACGAAAGTAAGGAAAGTGGCACACCGAATGTGCTACACGCGGGGCTTGCTGCAGGGTTCAGCGCAGGCGAGCGCAAACCCCTTCACACGCTGCTTGCCGCTGGGGAGATGGGATCTTTACGTCACTATGTGACAAAGAGTCGCCACCTTTGACCATGACGCATCTCTGTCACAGAAAAAAGTTTAAGCACTCGTCCTGCCATTAAGAAAAAGAAGAGGAGCAGCAAACAGAAGAGCCTTGCAGCAGTTTGGTGAAATCAGGCATGAATTGTGATGGAGCTCCATTTCCACAGCGATCGGTTTCAGGTCTACCAAAATGATCCACACAAATTATAGGCCCAGTTTCTCCAACAAAGCATCTGTCAGTATGGCTGAGGTGAATGATTAATATGAAAAACGTGATATTTGCGCACTACCGAACACTATTTTAGTCTATTTAGGCTAACGTTAGCATAGCCTTTAGCAGTAGGTAGCTACGTTAGCCAATGCTAACTGAATGGTAAACTAAACAAACGTAATTTTCAGGTCAAAGCTTCCTTGCTCTGTGATAATAACAATAAGCTCATTGATTTACCTATAATTGTCTATATTATATTTATATGTTTACATATTATATTTATCTATATTTGTAAATTGTATATGAAAGGTGATGATATTGTTGGGTGCTCTGACTGTAAAATAGGAATCTCACTTTTTAAATAACCTGCAGCTGTTTTTACTCTCTAATTACTTGTTTTTACATTTTTACAGCACTCTTAAACTTTTAATCTTTTATTATTGTTTTATGTTGTTCAATTTTGAGCCTCTATCTTTATATTTTAATGTCCATCATTTTTTCTTTTCTATTTTTTGTCTCATTTTACTACAAGGGGGAATGTGCTGAGGCCTGATCCTGGAAGAGACCTTTTCCGTTCAAAGACGATCTTAAACCACCGCCTGTCACGAGCCAGGAGAGTCGTTTGGAATACCTTCGGAATTCTTGCTGTACAGTGGAGGATCTACCTCCCAGTGACTGGAGTGAACCCCGCAAGTGTGGATATACTTCACAAATTCCAGAGGTGGAACCGCACACCAGAGCCTCCGGTCCCACTGGAAGAAGAAAACATTCCTGCTCTTCCTGTGAGGAGAGTGGACACCAACATCTCCATACAAGAGGGCATAGCTGTACGGGAGACTTCCTCTGGTTAAAAGTCCTGCCAGTACAGCTCACCTGTCCTCTCTGCAAACCCACACCTGCTGCTGCTCTTCAAAAGAAAACAAAGGTCTTTTTTAAGAGCCACCATCTTGTTCTTAAAAAAAGCTGTTTTCTGTTATCGTTCTACATTAAATGAATGAATAGTTAAACATGTAAATGGAGTGAAAGTTCAGTCAGGAAAACTATATTTTGCATGCACAGGTAGAAGAAGCCCAGCCCCTACTGTGTATAATGTCAAAGCATTCATGAACACTAAAATAGTCAAATTCATATTTTTTGTTGTCATAGTTATTCTGTAGTGACTACAACATTAAAAGCAATGACATAACCAATAGTGACTGTAACTAAATGGTGAAATGATCGAATTAAAAAAAAATCTATTGCTCCTTGGAGTTCATCATTCCATGACTACACGTGTGCTGGACAAGTAACCTTAAAGAGTAAATGAGATGTGATTGTGCCAAATGTACTTTAATCTTTAACAAACAAGCTGCAGTAACACATCACTTCCTGTTCTGTTATAAAAAAAAAATTTTCTTTCCTTCAATCACGTTGCCTCTCCAGGTTGAAATCCATATTAAAGAATTCATCTAGCCGCCTTAAAAATGTACATTTGCGCTTTTATTCATTCTACAAAGAAATGTTGAAAGTTGTTTATTATTGTTATTATTATTATTATTATGCATGAATCAAGGAGTCTTCTTGTAATATCTAAATCAACAATAGACAATTTGTGGTAAGGTATAACTATATACAGAGGAACATCTTTGTTTTCTCATTTGGGAAAGAGAAATGTGAGTGGCACTTTTTTTTCCCCTTGAAACTGAAAAATGAAACTACTCAAAATTTAAACTTGGGATCACAAAGCTAATGATGACAGTATATATTTTAGCTGTTTCTTAGGAAGTCTCTGCCCTGTGTAAAAGTCGCATGATCTCTGTTTCTGCTCTGACACACAAACACAGTATCAGCCTCATCATTTTGTTGTCTTTTGTGTTGAGCTGAATGCCTCGTTTCTGTTGCCCGCGCCACTTTTCGTGACAGTGTGCCACAGTCAAAGTTGAATTGGGTTGAACTTTTGACCGAGCAGTGCAGCATGCACCTACTGGACGAGCGCACAAACGGCGACACCTGCCGTTTTGCTTGGTGCCCTCTTTTGCGTGGTGCAAGCGTTTGAAAAAAATGGGTTTCAGAGTAGGTGTGTGTGAAAGGCAAGCGTTGCATGTGAATGAGCAAGGCCTTGCACATGAAGTTGGCACAGGGCCACCCCCCGCCCCCATATCGGCGATGGCCCTGATCGCTGGAACAAAAGAATGCATTGAATTATTATAATGCAACCCCAAATCAGAAAAAGTTGGATGATGTGGAAAATGCAAAGTTAAAAAATGCAGTGATACTTTGACTTCTATGTCATTGAACATTATGAACCCAAGATATTTCATGTTTTGTGTGGTGAACTTCATTTCATTTGTTAATACACATCCATTCCTGCATTTCAGGCCTGCAATGCATTCCAAAAAAGTTGGGACGGGGGCAATTTAGGGCTAGTACTGATGTAAAAAATAAATTAATAAATAAATAATGATGTTATTTCAAACAGGTGATGTCAACAGGTGATTGTATGATTTGGTACAAAAGCAGTATCCACCAAAGGCGTCTTTGACTCAAAGACTTTGAGGATCAAAGATGGGCAGAGGGTCTCCAGTTTGTCAACAAATGTGTGAGAAAATTATTGAAATATTTAAAAACAATGTTCCTCAAAGAAAGATTGGAAGGGATTTGCATATTTCTCCCTCCACAGTGCATAATATCATTAAATGATTCAAGAAATCTGGAGCAATTTCAGTGCATAAAGGGCACACCTTAAGACATGTTTGCAGAAAGAATGGGACAAAATAACACTTGAAATGCTTCTTTGCTTTGTATCCTCAATGGCAAAACATTTTTTTAGTGTTGTGAGAAGGAATGGCAACATTACAAAGTGGTAAATGCTTTAGCGTCCCAACTATTTTTGGAATGTGTTGTAGGCCTTAAAAGTAGAAATGGATATATATTAAGAAACTAAATAAAGTTGACCATTCAAAACATGAAATATCTTGGGTTCATACTCTCTGTAATGAAATATAAGTCAAAGTAAAGGTAAAAAAAAACAAAACTTTTTTTTTTTCTTTTTTGCATTTTCCACATCGTTCCAAATTTTTCTGATTTGGGGTTGTAAAGAGTACTATAATGTGTACTGGTGCATTTAAAATGAGTACACTTATACAATACTTTTGTATGCATTCTTGGATATGTAATGCAGAGTTTTTCTGAAGAAGTTCAGCTTTGCAAAACAAAGTGAAACTAAAGCATTTTTTCCTGCGTGATGCAAGCCTTGGGTCAACTGACAACGTTAGCCTTTTCACAACAGAAACATCATATCCTAAATGTCAGGGAGCATGTAGCGTATAGTGGGTTTTGCTAAACCTCACTGACCCAGATGGGATCTCACACACAACGGGTTGGCTACCCTTCAAGGATAACAGGAGAAAATATCTTACTTACAGAAAAAAAGAACATAATCCCAGAGTTTGACACTGAAGAGGTCTGATTACTTTTGTTGCTTTGTGGATTCATTGTAAGCACGGGGACCGCTAGTGGCCCCCTGGAGACATGAGGAGGGCATCAGAAAGCACAACGCCTGTCATCTCACATCCATCCTCTCTATCCTCAGTCCCTGTCATCAGTTATCTGATTGTGGATAACGACTTTCAATGGACCCTTTGCACAAAGGTGGTCATTACACAGATAAGGTGGAATAAGTGCAAATACACACATTTCTGTCACGTTTAACAAAATACTATCATATGACAGCTGAATGAGAAAGAAAATAATCAGCCACCATGCAGCTGCTTTTCTTAGCTTCCTGTCTTGCCTTCCGTGATGTCACCCATAGGTTATCTGAAGAGGAGGTTTGAAGCTCAAATGGAGCAGGTACAAATGTCTGCCTAAATCTTTGCCAACCCATAAATAGGTAAAGAGGTGGAACGCGGTTCAACACCAGCATGGCCTGGCTGGAATACATGCAAGCCTGGGTAGTTGAGTACGTGTTCGGCAGCTTTCTGAAGTAATTCATAAAATTCTTGTTTTACTTCTGCATGTTTCATTGGTGCATCCACATGTATCATTGATACCTTTACATTTTAAAGTGAGGAATTTTACCAGTGCGTATTTTATGTTGTTATATTATTACACTATTTAGGATAATTTAACACAAATCAACTGAGTTTTACTTGAACAACTTTAATGCAGCACAAAATCTCAGTGCAAACCAGGGTGCTGGGGTCAGACGAAGTGACCTAATCGGTCATGGGCGTGATGTGGGCACAACATAAAATCAAACAATCAGCATAGGACCTGCTATTGCCTTTAAGACAAAATTGCGCCAAGTGAATGTGCATTGCTGTTAAGAGGGTGCACACAGAAGCGAGCGGTTTTCTGGCAAGGACATGAATTTACATGCAGCACTATTTAAAGTAAGTTAAAAACTGTGAGTCTGAAAATGTGCTGTGGTGAGCTCTGTTATGCATAAAGATTGGACTGTGTGATTAGTGTTGATAGTGACTTTTTATACGAAAGCATGGGTTGTTAAACGTTCTAATGATGTATTATCAGCAGTCTACATGTTTCTTTCAAATGATCTTTCACCCTGTGTTTTTCAACTCGATCTCCAGACAGCTCCAGTCCCGGCCAGCCCTGAGGAGGACGAAAAGCGATGTTAAATTATGGCACAAACCAGCGTTCTCAAAGTTTTCTATTTTTTCACTTTTGTTTCATTTACTGCGTGTTTTCAATTAAGTTTCACTGTGTGTACAAGCAGGGTTTACATGCATCATGAATCTGCTTATTATGTAAGGCGGTCTGAGTGTTGCCCCCCCCTTAAATACCACAAACAAGCGCCGCGGTGGCGCAGCAGTCTAAGCGTCAAGCTTTTTAGCTTGGCGCAGCTGCCCCCGAGGATCGGGGGGTTCGATTCCCGGTCTTGCCAGGGCCGAGTATGGCCGGCGCAATGGGAGCGGCAACAATTGGCCTCGCCGCTCCGAGGGAGGACTCGGCAGGACGAGCCGTCCGTAAAATGTCCCTGGACGCCCCGGAATCATGGGATGGGGCTAGGCGGGCACGGCTTGGAGAAGGCGTGCCTCGTCATTCTGGCCACCGGGGGACAGGGGCAGAACGGTGAGTCCATGTTAGAGCGGTTGCTAATTACGTTTAAACAGGGGGGGTTTAATTGACTACTAAATTGGGGAGAAAAAGGGAAAAAAAATCAGAAAC
>OMMV01193112.1:0-12239 GCA_900302635.1 Chatrabus melanurus
TGAGGGGGCAAACTGTCCAAAGTAATGGAGAGTGTGGTAGAGAGGTGAAGAAAAAAGTGCAGGCAGATGGGAGTGGGTGGAGAAGGTGGCCGGAGTGATTTGTGACAGAAGGGTAGCTGCAAGAGTGAAAGGGAAAGTTTACAAGACGATAGTGAGACCAGCTATATTGTACGACTTAGAGGCTGTGGCGCTAACAAAAAGACAGGTGGCAGAGCTGAAGATGCTGCGATTTTCTCTGGGAGTGACGAGGATGGACAGGATTAGGAATGACAGATTGGGACGGTTTGGAGACAAAATCAGAGAGGTGAGATTGAGATGGTTCGGACATGTGCAGAGGAGGGACCCAGGGTATATAGGGATAAGGATGCTGAGGATGGAGCCACCAGGTAGGAGGAAGAGGGAGGCCAAAGAGGAGATTTATAGATGTGGTGAGGGAGGACATACAGGTGGTTGGTGTGATAGAGGAAAATGATGAGGACAGGGTGAGATGGAGATGGATGATCTGCTGTGGCGATCTCTAATGGGAGCAGCTGAAAGAAAAAGAAGAAGTAGAAGAAGTATATAAGTAAGTCCTATTCAGGGCCTGAGGCCCGTCGGGTTGGTGCTTCTCTCTGGAGACCACAGCGTGAAGCTTGGATTGGATGCCAGTCCATCACACGTTACTGCTCCAGCCAAGGCCAGTACCCATTTGTCTTGTCCAAGGACACAGACAGGTAGCCTGAAGCACACACCTGAAATCGAACCCTGGTCTGTAGGTTGGTAGTCCAACTCCTATGCCACAGAGCCACTTCCTCTGCACCAAGTCATAAAAGTTAAATGTTTAATTAATGAATTTTAAAGGCCAACTTATTGCTGTAAGCTCCTTGCAGCACAACTTTATGGCGCTAGTATGATGTAATTGTAAATTGGCATTAACTGTCCACTTATTTCATCGTAATGGAAATGTAATTTTTCATCCTTTACAGCCTTGTACCATTCTTTGTAAGAAGCCTCCTTAGTTTTACAAGCTTGCAAAACTTAAATTTGAAAGCCACACCCAATAGTGGCAAGTGCCCAGCCAACCCATGCATTATCCCGGTCAGCGGTCCAGTGTCAAAGGGTTATGAGAAAGAAGCAACATTAAGCTGTCATGACTTTATAGCCACAGTGACGAAGTGATGAGAGTGCCAGAAAAAAGAGGAAGAACAGAGGCATGAAGCACAGCCAGAGAAATCACCCACAACTATATGCTCGGTTGAAGCGTAAAATAAGGGAGACATAAAACAAAAGATGGCTTTATTCCATCTAGTACAAATGTGACTGTGGGCGAGTGTCCGCGACATGTTGTGGTACTTTTAAGAGCAGGGAATCCTGCACAGAACACCAGCTCCCAGAGCTGTGACCTAGAATGACCTTTGACAATCAGAAAGTCTTCTTAATATGGACCGGTTTGACTCTGTCTTAGTCGGACACGAAGACTCCCTTAAAAAAGTGGTAGAAGGCTGTGTTGACTGGCAGCTCTCAGCTGTGTAAGTGTTCATACTGTAAGCTTGTTCAACTGCCCAGTGTTGAAAACCCAAACATTCTCAGCAAGCCCCTTTCCTGTATTATAAAGTAACACTCATTTTCATCACATTTTAAGTCTTTTATGACTATATTTCACAGCTTTCGTTGCTTCCACGCAGGACTGACACTTGAACGACTGAATCAGTCTGTGAAAATTCGAGGGATTTTTGCCCGTTCATATCTCAATTTTTGTGGTCCATGCCACTAAAATCAAGACCGAGCCATGAATCCTTCCATCTTACATGCTACTGCAGCAGGGGTCATGGAGCCTATCCCAGCAAAACTGTGCAAAATCATGAAGGACACGCATGAGCAAAGCTGTGCTCAGAGCCGGCGCAGAGGGTAGCCTAAACGCAGCCAACCTTTCAAAGAGCATGACCAGTTCTTTTCCCATCTGAGTGCCTTCTGCTACCGCCTTTTCTTTTTCCACAGCTGCCAGGAATTCAAACTGTAAAAACGGCTCTTTCCTTGAACGTGTTCTACGTGCGTTTCAGGTGGTTTCTTGACAGCTAAAGCAGCTTGTTACCGTCTCTTTGCTGACCTGGGCAACAATATCAGATCATGTCAAAGTATAATGCATTATCACACAACATATGTTATTTGATCTCTGTGTACCGTATTTTCCGGACTATCAGTCACACCGGAGTAAAGTAAAGTATTAGTTGCATCTGTCCAAAAATGCGTCATGAAGAGGAAAAAAACATATGTTGCACCGGTTTATTTTTGAAACGTGTTGTTACCGCTTCATGCAACAAGTAGCAAAGATTTGGAGCATTATTTATTTATAACGCAAACACCGTGTTAGCAAGCAGAAGGTAATGAGCTAATTAACGTTACTGTACGAGGCACAAAACACAAGTAAACTGCTATTTGTCGCCACTGAACAGACAATCATGGGTGAGGTAAATATGCACTGTAATTAAATGTTTGAAAACTCGGTGCATTATTTATTTATGATGCAAACACTGAGTTAGTGAGAAGAAGCCAACGAGCTAATTAATGCTATTGTATGAGGCACATACAACTCGAGTAAACTGCTTCTTGTCGCCACTGAACAGACGATTATAGGTGAAGTAAACGTGCAATGTAATTAAATGTTTGAAGACTCTTTTGTAACACATTTGTAAAAGATAACAGTCTTACCTTACCAGCTTAGCCTAGCTGACCTGCCGTTGCTGTTCTTGTTGTGTAACACAGTCCAAACAAGTGGAGTGCCAAGTAGTATGAAAGTTATATTCCCTCTTTTTATTCCAGAGTATGGTCTTTCAGTTTGAGAGCATGATTTCTTAAATTTATTTGTTCTCTAACACAAAGAACATCTCAGAACATCATGTTTTTATTGAAAAGAAAATGGATTTTTTTCCAAGTCAACAATGGAGCCGATGTGAATGTGGCTTTGGAGAGTCGTTAAGGTTATTTCGTCCCCATGAGGCTCATTAGCTATGTTTCCTTTGATGGATGTGTGAAGTGTCCTAAATCTTCCTGGGGCGAGATGAAAGATTTGCATTGTACATTGCAGCAAGATGTTGTCTGAAGGTCAGGTGTTACTTCTGAGCAGCTACAAGTCGTCATCATCTTGACCAACATTCAGTGTCGGCTTTAAAGTCTGATGGTTGGCACAACTTTTATGCCGGAAGACCTTCCTGTCACAATTCCTGTTCTACATGGAGAAATGTGTGCAGCTCACGATGTTATTAAGTGGTCTCCCAGCCAAGGACTTGTAAGGAGTTGGACTACCAATAATGTATTTTCCAGGCTATAATTCACACTTTTTTAAAGCTTGTTTGGCTGGTCCTGCAACTTATATTTTGAAGCAACTTATATGTCAAAAGTATATTGCATTATCATCTATGGCCACAAGATGGCACCGTCTACATGTGTGACAACTGAAAGCTGCTTTGTATACTGATCTGAATGAGGTACTGTCTGATCCACACTCCGGAGCAGAAGGTGGCAGAAATGCACCATTAAGTTGGATGCCAACCGCCGTAAAACAAGAAGAAAAAGAAGAAGAAGGAGAAAAAAAGAAGAAGATCTGAATGAGGAGGAGGGGCTGGGTCACAGAGAACGAGCCCCGTACTTGGCACTCAAAATGTTTGCACGATGTGGGAAAGCCGCAACCACAACGGTGGAAGACGATTTAGTGAGGTAAACGTGCACACGTTTAGCTCCACATTGAAGTGGTCCATGCAGCCAGGCACTTCCAATGACGTTTTCGTCTGTTCAGTGGCAAGTAGAAGTAGATTACTCTTGAGTTCTTTGTGCCTCGAACAATAACATTAATTACCCTGTTAACTTGTGCTCACTAATGCAGTGTTTGCATTATAAATAAATAATGCACCGATAAAATTAATTTTGCTTCTTGCTGCATGAAGCAGTAGCACAATGTTTCAAAAATAAATGCGACTTATAGACCGATGCGACTTATATATGTTTTTTCATCTTCATGACGCATTTTTGGACAGATGTGACTTATACTCTGGTGTGACCTTGGACAAGACACTTATTCTCCATTGTCTGGGTCCACCCAGCTGTAAATGGGTACCAGCCTTTAGCTGGGGAAGTAACCTGTGATGGACTGGCGTCCCATCCAGGGGAAGTCGTAGACTCTTATCCACTTCACGCTACAGTACCTTTGGATAAGCACAGGCACCAATGGGCCTTTGGGCCTGCAGAACTCACGTCTTCTCAACTTCTGATGTCAACATTGATCTCCTCCGCCTACTCTGTTATTTTGCTGTGGTTCAGGCTTTGTCACCTGACCACATCGGGAAATCCAAACAATTAGTTTCTTTTGATGTGCAGCAGAGTCGACCTCCTGTTGCGAGTCGGGAGGGATGCATGTCAGAATGGCTCTGCGTTGTTTGATTACCCATAATTCTCTTCTCCTTGGTGTCCATGCAGAAGTAATAGCTAGCCTTAAGTCCCTCCGCCCTGGTCGAAGGAAGGTTTTTTTTTTTCTTTTATTCTGACCATCTAGGTACCCTCCCTGTCTAAAGTGTGCACATTGTTGTCCTCAAAATCTCCTGAGCTAAATGTCCAGATATCTTCTACCTCAGTAACTGAGAATCTTCATCTGCAGTTTTTTCTGATTGCATTTCCAACTTCTACCCAGCCTTTCGTTCATAAAATTCTTAAAGCAGGGAGTCTGCTCTTTGTTTACGTGTCCTCTCTGCTGCTTGGCCTCATTCTGTGTTTTTTAAATTTTTTTTAAATAAAGTCCCTTTGGGAGGAATCATAATGTGCTCTTCACATGGATTTTTGTCTGTTATTGTTTATGAATGTGCAGCTGACTGACCCTGGGCCTGCGCTTCAGCCCGACTCCTTCAAAACAATTTCACAAACCACTTTTAGCACACAGAGTCGAAGACACTTACGCTTTGGTTCAATTATGAAGTGGAACAAAAAGTGCCACAAATCGCAATATTTGAGCATTAAACCCGATGCTGAGACAACACAATATTTCATGTTGGCGCCACTATATGCATGTGAAAAGTAACTAATCCAAACATTAACCAAACAGCCGTAAAACAAGAGGTGCCACACAACTTCAGGCATGCATACGGTGACGCTAAGGAGATCTGACAAAGTCTCACTATAACATTCTAAATGACACTATGGGGATACATACATGTGGGCGATTTCACTTTCAGTGAACATTCTGAAATAATGTTACGTTTGTTTTTTTTGTTTTTTTAAATTTTAACTGCTGTTTTGGTTATTATCATGATTATGCGTAGTGATACCTTTAGGGTTGGGTTATGTGATGGACTATGCGCGTACCTGTGCACCCACATTACTTCTGTCAATTCAATTCAATTTATTTATATAGCACCAAATCACAACATAAGTCGCACCAAGGCGTTTCACAAGAGTAAGGTCTAACCTTACCCACCCCCTGAGCAAAGCACATTGGCAACAGTGGTGAGGAAAAACTCCCTGGATGTTTTGTGATTGTAGGAAGACTCATGATGGTTGTGCATGAAGACTGCACTTCAATACCCAAACATTTGGTGGTGTGTAGACCAATGTAGCTCTGAAACTCACACAGAAGAAGAAGAAGAAGAGGAGACTGTGGCACTTCACCTTTAAGGCGCAGTCACACTGTGACGTTTACCTCAGCGACTGGTGAACAAGGTGAAAGGGAGAAAAAAGTGGCCACACGTCTGTGAAAATCACGTTCCCGCAGTTTGGTAGCGAACCTCAAACGCAGCACGGCATTCCACACCATGACCCCAGCGGAGGCTGGCCTTAGCCAGCGCTCCATTAGAACAAGCAGGACCTTTGCCAACGTGGCAACGTGCTGAAGAGGGGTTCGACACACCGCTGTCCAGTGATTCTGAGCAGGCAGGGCGAAGCAGCGCCCAGCATAGACGATCGCACCAGTAACTTTGGCTACTGGATACTAATGGATGCTAACGAAGGCTAACTTGGTCGTAGCGGAGATTAACTTTCTCTACCGGTCTCCAACGAAAACCACGGGTACGTCGGCAATCGCTGAAATGTTTTCAACATGTTGAAAATTTTGGACGTAGTCGGCGTTCATCAGCGAACACCGGTGAAGGCCAGCACAGGCTACCGGAGGCTAGCGATCACGATGAAGGCAAATATGTTGGCCCAAACGCCTAGGTGTGACTGCGCCTTTACCAGTTACAGCTCTGACCATCTCAGACAAACTTTATGTCATTTCATTTGTACAAACATGGATCGGGGCATATTTACGGTGCTCCAGCAGCTGTCCACCTTGTTTCAGAGATTGCCTCGTATGTGCCCATGCAAACAGCGCTGAAATACAGCAGTTGCACCCACTGGCCACGATTTCCCCGCACTAACGGATGTGTCAACGTGAATTAAACCCCAACCCTTTCACAACACCTATTCCCCCACCAATATGCAAATTGTAGTTCCACCCTGTTTGCTCAAATTCAGATTTGAAGGTCCAATAACTGCCAAGTTGACAAACTACAGCCATAAATGTGCCTTCACAAACCTCAACAGGGCGTCATAGACGCAACATCCATGTTTTTTGCCAGTCTGCGGCATTCTGAATGGAGCAACAGTGCAGGAGAGAGAAATATTTTACTTGCTCTTTTGCAACATACAAGACTGTGTACACGTCAGACACAGAGAGTGCGTTTGTAGCTTTTGCAATCATCGCCCTTTGTCCCACAGCGAACCTAAATAGGCCCATTTCATCTCACCCGAGAGCAGTTCAAACCTATTTCAAGAACCTGGTAATTTGGGAAAACTGAAAGCATGAATGATGCTGGAAGGAGGGAGAAAAAGATGTGGGCTTTTGTGTTTTTTCCTCTCATGGAGACAGAATTAGGGTGCAGGACTAATGCAAGATTGGTTCAACTAGTGTAGCTCCATAGTAACCAACTGTCAATATTAACATGTTTGAGAAAGGATACAACAAATACAGCATGACGTTTTACCACAGGTGGAACACTTTCTGTCCGGCTTGACACCTTTGAGTTGACCTTTTATTTGAATTTCTTATGAACACTTGTTATACGATATATCTGGTATTATCCGTGTGATGAATATGTATGTGGTGTATACACGTGGGTGTGTTTATGTTCCAGAAGCAGTGAGCTATATTTATCCTGTCAGTAAAATATATTATACATGACAGATATTTTATCTTCTCCTTTTCAATTTTTCTTTCTCTACCTCCTGTTGTTCATCATTTCTTTCTGTGCACTTCTTTCTGCTCCTCTATGCTTCAAGAGTTTCTTATTGGCAAGGGTTTTGAAAAGAACGCTTGAGAGTTGGGGGAGTAATACTCCAGAACTCCAGTAACTTAGGCCCCTATCACACTGGGCTGAGATGGCCCCAGACCAGTTGGAGACACAAAATTGTGAGAAAATAGGTGAATAGCAACAAGGTCTCAATTGGACTCGCACTGAATTGGGAGTTGCAAAACATTTGCAAACGCCCCAGGTGATATTCAGGCCAAAATATGTATGTAGTATGTATTATATATTATGTATATGTAGTATGCATGTAGGAGCCATGAAGGGAGAATATATTTGATAAATTTGATGCATACGTCATAATTTCATGTTGTACAAAAAACCCCAAAACTTAATTTTGGATGTAATATGATCCGTCTCACAATACATGCAGATGGTGGCTTTAAGTGAATCGCGTCATGTGTGCTGCACAGCAGGAACGGGTGGACATATTTTTCTACCGTGTGACAGACTGTAATTTGGACTTTATTTGTTCATTCCACATTTTAAACTGGAATACACCTCCTGTCAGTCGCATCAGAAGCCGGCAGTTCATGGATTGTGGATTATTTTGACGTCCAGACAGAACGCCGTTTAGTGTCACCTCTCTGACAGCTCGCCACTAAAATGTAAGTTATTATCATGCATTAATGTCATTACTATGCATGTATGGTATTATTATATCAGAACGTCAGTTAGTATTTCCTAAAATACAGTGTGGACATTTATTGTAATTGTGAGGGGTTTTGAGGGACTCTGATACCGGCATCTTCACAGGGGGGCGGACTGTACCATGTGCAACACAAATGGAGAAAGGTTCGGGTCAGGTTTTAGACGGGTTGGTGCCACTGCAACGCCTGTGGGAGTATTTTGAGAGTACATTTGTCGCACAAATTTTTTGGACATGTTCAAAATTCCAACAACACGAGAGCAAAGCCCTGCGACTCATGTGAGGAAAGTGAGAACCCCCTGCGGACGTCTCAGGACATTCTGGGGACTCCCTCGCGAATGCCGTTCACAATTTGTCGCCACCACTGGCAGCCCAGTGTGATAGGGGCCTTATTATTGCATTTACTTGACAATGGGGATGAGATGGGGTGCACTTGGGAGAGCACATACCTCCACCTGGACTGAGCAATCCTTGGTCATCATGTGGAACACCTGGCAGCATCATGTCCTTTTCTTCTTGATTCCTCATCACTGGCTCATCCACACCTGGGCTGCTCTAGCTTCCAGATGGCTCGACTCTATTTGCATGGCTGTACTTCTTACATTGTTGCCCTGGTCTGAACAACTGAGTTTGTTTTTCCCTTGTTGACACAGCCACATTGTGCCAACTCTGTCCCGTTCTTGCCACTGCTTTTTGGGGTAAATTGGCTCAAACATTCACGGTTAGTCCACCAAAACCACCTTAGCTTGGTGGGCAGAGCATATATGTGCTAGTTGAAGGGACAGGATATCGGATCTGTAGGTGGTCCATGGGGATAGTAACAGGATTAGCACTCCAGCTGCTGTAAATTCATTCAACTATCTTGAAACCACATGAGGGAGGAAACTGGTGTGGTGCTAGGATGTCGTTCTATAGGGCTGCAGCAATGTGAAACTACAGCGCACATCCTTCAACCCGGCTTCAACCACCCCTGGCCCAGAGTTTATCAGGCAAACCATCAACTTGGCCTTCAATGGGATGATGCCACACTGGAAAGGTCTATGCGATGAATTCTAAATCTGGAGCTCTTGAAAACCATCTTATCCTGCAGTGTTAAAGATAAAAGGAAACATGTTTGAGGCTGATCCTTTACTTTTTGAGATATGTTGTACACAAGAAAAGCAAACAGGACTGTTCATTCCTCAGTCGGTTGGTGGATGTAAATGATTTTAGTCTGTGGTCGGTCCGGATCCAAAATGGCAAGATCCTATGTTTCTCTTAGTCCAATGCCTCTTTTCTGTAGGACATTCCTTCCTGCCTGGTAAATTCCTTTCAACCTTCATGCTCTCAGTTTCTAACAAAGGCTTTCCATTAAAAATGTGTAGTCTCCAAACCTAATCCCAGATAACCCGGGCAACATCATTACACTGTTTTTGTCAGACTTGAAAAGGCTCCTTCCAGAGCCACTGAAGACATTTTACAACCGTCCTCTCAGGCTGACTACTACTACTCCTCGTACAGTAAACTGCCTGTGACGTGCAAAAAATCAGTGGCATTCCCTTCAGGGAATTAGGTTGAGAGCCTGTGAGACAAATCTAAAAGGCTTAATCATCTTCTCAACTGTCAGATATCCAAATCATTACTATTAATTTTGACACTAACACGATGCCTAAAATGGTTTGCGTTCCTATTATTATAATGCCAGAGAACGACCTCATGGGTGTCTTCAGGATGTGTATCAGAGTCACATGACCACTGGGGTGGGTAATTAAGACGCTATCATCAGTGGAAATGATGTTGATGTTCAGTCCAATGGGAACATGCTTGTGTCTGTACATGATCGCGTGCAAGTGAATAACAGAAGAAAAGAAGACAAAAGTGACCTTGGACTTCATTTCCTTCCCTTGATTTAAGTCGGAGGCAGTAAGGAGAGGAGTGGGAAAAGGATTTCACTTGATATCCTTGCCCAGCTCAGGGTATACGCTCTCATCCTTCCTCTCTGTCTGGCGGTCCAAAGTATCTGCTGTTTGGTTTGTTGGAGGGGAAACAGAATAAAAGCTGCCCTTGGAATTAATGGCTTAGGTCGACTCCGTCTCATAGAATCCTCACATGATCTACCTCAGGGATGGAACTTGGATGAATATTGGTGACGTCTGTGTAACCTTAAATGAGAATGAAGTGGAGATTAATGTATTCCGTTATACTATGTACTAAGCCTCTGTGCACCAAACACTACAAATGTGTCAGAGAGATACGAAACATCTTCCACACTTTTTAAATATTTCTCCAGTATATTTTTCGTTCTGTCTGACTGAGCTGTCTCATGCTCTGGTGCAGGCAGAGGATGGATCGATATCTTTTTCTCCTCTCTGTGTCCAGGAGATAAGTGGGCTAGAAGCTGAGCTCGCCTTGACATAATTATACCAGAATTCTCAGCAGGATACCAGCGTTTTCCATGTACACGTATTGTTGTGCATGTCTGTGCCATCCATCAAGTTAGAAATTGATGACAAAGTAATATCTCTGCAAACTAACAAGGTCTTTTAGTCTGTGTACAAGATATCTCTAAAAAGTAACCATTCACAACTCGTTACGTTGTGCACACACACACACACACACACACACACACACACACACGAATCGTGGATATATCCCCGATTTGGCGGGCCAAGTAATAAAAAACAACATTCTGATTAATTGCGGGTGGGTCGCTGGTGGCCAGAGGCAGAGCCGTCACTCACTCTTTAAAAAAAAAAAGAAAAAAAAGCCAGGCTTCTGCACTTTTTTCTCTCTTCCTCTAGCGCTCGACTGATATGGATTTTTTGGGGTCCAATATGATAATAATAATCTACTTTCAGCTTCTCCCAATTTCAACTCAGGGTCGCCACAGCAGATCCCACATGGATCTGCATGTAGATTTGGCACAAGTTTTATGCCGGATGCCCTTCCTGACACAACTCTACATTACATGGAGAATGGGCAGGGGTGGGGTTCGAAGCGGGAACCTTCCGCACTGAAAGCGGTCGCACTAACCGCTAGGCCACCACCCCTGCCCTCGATATGATACCGATATTAGGGAGTAAAAAACTGATATATCGGCCAATATATGAAAGTGTTCATTTCTCACAAATTTTTCCAAAATATGAGAAAAAATGCCAAACATAGTAGATTTATACAGAAATCCAGCTGTCTGGGATCGTATTCCATCATCTTGGATTATTTTGTTTGAGCAACCAACCAATGAACATCACGCTGCCTTCAGTCAGATTGGCAGAATTTGCATAAAATAGACTTCTCGTCTATTTTGTCTCCGCCTATTCAGCGGCATAGCGACCACTTGTCTCTTGTCACTGTAAAGTGTCCACTCTGATTGAAAATGACATTACATTACATTACACTTAGCAGACGCTTTTATCCAAAGCGACTTACAGAAGAGGACATAAACAAGCTTACAGAAATGCAGGAAAATAGAGTAAGCGAGGTGTAGCTTGTTAGTATAACCAGGTTACAGGACAGTGTGTGTGAGTGGAGGTTAGATAGTTATGAAGGGAAGTACTCTCGGAAAAGGAGAGTCTTTTGAACGACAGCTGGTCACTTTTCCTCCGTCTCTTGTAGCTAATGTGACCAAGGGGTGATGGGGGTCCCACCCATGCTTGACAGCGTTGAACAAACTATGTATTGACACCATTTCCAACAGCCAAAGTGTTTTTCTGCATTGTTTATTATGCAAAATAAAAGTTTTCATATCGGCGGAGGTCGGTGCGGATAAATCAGACAAACTCTTTGGTGCGGGTAGATGATTTATTTTAGCAGCGGGTTCGGTGACGTCAGAGCTGATCTGTCTGTGTACGTGAGTCCATTCACAATAAGTAGCAGCTACGTAAAGGCTCGTAGACCTTGTGTACGCTGCAGTAGGCTTTAAGTAGAGTTTACGCACTGTTTCAGTAAAACACCTGCGGGAGGACCCTCGCGAAGGTTTTGAACATTTTAAAATTCTCGCCCTATAAGTTTTTCATCCTGTATGCATTCCCGCAGACCCCCGCAGCGTTTAAGAACACTTCCCTTAACGCTTGCGTAATCCTCGTATTTTTTAAATTTCAAAATAAGAGCTTCTACGGGAAGCAAATACGTGTTAATGTGACAGGGGCTTTCTGCTCACGAAAATATATTGAATTGCTGGCCTGTTGCTGAAACACAGCAAAGAGTCAAAGGTCAAAAGTCATTTTCAGGAAAAATGTTCACTTGGATCAAGTACAAATTTGATGCCCCTAGCCTCAGTAATCACTGAGATTGGAGTGGTAGTTGTT
>OMMV01193114.1:0-13266 GCA_900302635.1 Chatrabus melanurus
GGGAGACAAAAAAAATGGGAACTGACAGTAAGAAAAGATAAAGCAAAGGATGGGGGTCATTAAAATAAGTTTGAAGTTGCAGGCCGTTTTGGGTTGATAACTCAGATAAGCCATCATAAGGTAAATTTTCAGCATTGTTTGGCGCTCTAAAAGGGCCATGATGTGGGGTATATTTATAAATTGAGTTGAAATAAATAGGAAGGTGATATCAGGCCGTTTTTGGTTGAAGAAAATGATCAGCACTAAAAAAATTGAATCAGACATTTTGCCATTTACTTCTATGAGAAATTCAATATTTCCCCCCACCCAAACCCGGGATTTACCCGGGGGGCACAGCTAGTATAGTAATAATCCATGTTTACATACACTTGAACTTCTACATTGATACACAGGAGAGCTGAAGTAGTAGCTCCATAATTACTCCTGATTGTCACGTAGTTCTCACAGTGACAGCCGTCCTGTGCTGAAGTGGAAATGTCTAAGTTAGTAGATGTGCACTGAAATATGCAAGCGGCAGTGAATGTGGCTGTACAGTGAGTGGAGGAGTCCGTCACTGAACTGACAGCTGTCTGTGAACGGTAGTGCGGAGAAGTCTGAGCCACTGTGTTAATGAATGTGTGCTGCCGTCAGTGCCAAATCTCAGCAGAACCACACCAGAGGACATCTGGAGGTGGATTCTCATCCACCCGCCTCATCAGCAGCCATTCCTTAGTTATAGTCATAACACGCAGACAAATGCAGCCGAAGTACTCAAAAGTACCCCAAAGTAGTACTGAGCACTCACCTACAAGTTCTGTTTTCTAACTAGAGATAGGCAATGAAACCCAGTTCGAATACAGCACCAGTTCCTATACCATCGGGATCTACTGGACAGCATCAGAATGCAGATTTTGGTGCCTTGTTTTGGTGCAAAATTAGTGGCTGAGCTATTCATTTAAGGGTGTTTTCACACCAGTAGTTTTTCGTCCGGTTAAAACAGACTCTTGTTACGGATTTCCCTCCCTCAGTACGATTTGTTTGAGCAGGTGTGGACACACTAATCACACTCTGGTGTGGACCAAAACAACTACATTAAGGTCGTTTTCAGACCAATAGTTCGATTGCTTTGGTCCGCAACAGGCAATAAATTGTTACAATGGAGCATACAGTCTTTGGTGAGGTTCGGTTTCACAAATGCATATTTATAAATGAACCAAAATAGGTCCAAATGTTGAGATGACTGTTTCCACATCTGGTATTTATCTTCCGGATATAGATAACCGTGGCGCTTTTGAGTTTCACTATGGAGCGACACCTTCACGGGTTGATCTTGGCCCTGGTCCTCGCCTATTACGTCTTCTGCCTCAGCCATTTTTGGTAAATAATTCAGCTTGAAAATGAGCCGTGGCTGTGGCTGCAGAATAGTCTGCTGATGCACTGGAGTCGCCAAAGACGCATCGCACATCATTTCAGGGAGAAGAGGCGCGCTCTTCTCATGAATGGTTACATGCTCATTAGCCGGAAATAGAAGACCCATAAGGTAAGCTATGTCCGTGGCTTTCACTACAGCGTAAATCTGTTATTTGATGTGAATATATAGCGATCTGAAATTCCCATTGGCATGAAATTACATAGTTATAAACAGGGCTTAAAGTATTCCGGCACCGTGCTGGAACTCCGGCGTGTGACGTTTGGCTGCGGGGGGAAAAAAAATAAATAAAAAGAAACATCACTTTATAGTATAAAACATTCTTCAGATAGAGTTCTCCTACCAAGCAGACGCTCAGAAAAAGTCAAGAATAGTCGTTACTTTCCGGAGCTCTGGACTTTCAGGCATCTCGCGTGCACTCGTGTTTTGAGCGTGGCCCTCGGTTCGGTGGACTTACGACTGCACAGTGTGATTTCACTGCAAATGCATCGAAATTAACGCAGTTATCACTTTAAAAACAAGTAATCGTGACACAAAATCACACTATTATGTAAACTTTGCAATTAATCCGAGGTTCATGTGCGTGCTGAACTGTGGATCATGAATCAACTTTGAGCTGTTACACCAACAGCTATCGCGGGTGGCCGGTATAATCAAAATTCCTACCACTGGGCAAATTTATATCGTTTATATCGTCTACTTTTTTTTACGCCCACCCCTAGTTCCAGGTTGCTTTCTCACCAGAAGGACCGCACCACAGTTTGGCATTTGGTGCGAATCAAGACCACCTCTTTTTGGAGGGCTCGGACTGATTAACTTTGTGCGGACGCGAGTGCGATTATTGCTTTCTGACCAATGCAAACAAACCGAACCAAGGGGTAAAACGAACCGAAGTTGGATTGGGGCGCACTAATTGTTGTTGGTGTAAAAACGCCCTACGTCCCATGAGAGGAAGTGGTCTTGGTTCCAAAAGAACTCCGGAGCGGTTTGTTTAGGCGCAGTCACACATAGACGTTTGGGTCAACATAGAGGAACGCATTTGCAAATGTCACTGTACGCTAGCCTCCGCTAGCTGCCGCTGGGCTCCGCCTTCCTCTGTTGATGAATGTCGACCGCGTCCAAAAATTTCCAACATGTTTAAAATTCCTCTGCGTTTGCCGACGTACCTCTGGCTACATTGGAGAACATTAGAGAAAGTTAATCTCCACTACAATGCTGCTTCGCCCTGCCTACTCAGAGTCACTGGAGAGTGGTGTGTCGAGCCCCCTTCCCACACATGATTTTTGCTGACGTTTGGACATTTTTCTCAACCTTTCCCTGTGTTTACCAAACGCTGGGGTAAACGTCATAGTGTGACTGTGCCTTTTGTGGTGAGAATGCAAACTGAAACAACGAAACGAATAATTGAAACAAATGTGAATAATGCACATTGTACATTTTATTTTTCTCTATACAGACACCACAGAACAAACCTCGGGTTGGCGTGGAATGCAGACGTGCATTGGTGATTTGTTTTCAGACGCACACAACTCTGCACAGCTTGTAAAAAGCCACAAAAAACTGTAAAGCGGTGCATAAAGTGAGCTACTTACTGAGAATAGTGGAAGAGTTTTCACCAGTCTGTCATTTTTTACAATGCCTTGTTAAAAAACAAACAAACAGAGAAAAAGAACCTTTTTGGAAAACCCATCAAGGCTAACAATAGCTGTGATATTAGCATCTCCGCACACTTCTGAGGCTGCCGTCATGACACAAACCCTGGAACATAAACACAGCACTGTTGACCAATGAGGGGACAGCTTGCTCACAAGCGGTATTTCTTTTTCCACATAGTATTTATTGCAAAACTGTTATTTAGTGTCAAAATATTGTAATTGGGTTAGGTTGCATTTTCTTATATGAACTATTTGTGTAAATTTAATGTGTATTTATTTCTATCGATATATTTAGGAGCAGGGCAGGTAGTGGGACAAGGAGTTGGGCTCAATCCCCAACCTCCGGCTGTCAAAAATGCAACTGCTTGAATGGCCGCTTGAGGCTGGCTCCAAAAGGGAGCAGATTGCCATCAAAGCCCATGTTAAAATGTTCAATTTTGGAGGAGAAATAAACATGTTTGCAGCCTGGTACAAAAACCGGTTTTGGTCTCTATAGCTACTTTCCCCTTCCATGATAACTGTATATAAAACTCATTAGTTTAAGACGCTTTAAGGCATAAAGTTATGCATAATAAGGGGTGTGGTCGCTTTGATTGACAGCCAATATATGCCGCTGTCAGCCAAGCTCAGAGCTCTGGTTGCAGAGTGGCTGCTAGCTGGTGTAGAGGACCATGTCTGTCCTTTCTGAGCATTTTATTACAAATATCTGCTTTAATATGGCTTGCTGTGCGGTTAAATGTCCTAGTGGATCGTCTAAGAAGTCTGTGCTCTAGTATTTCTGTCGAGTGAAATTTTTGTGTTATTTAACTTTAACTTTTACTTTACTTTTAGCAGCTGTCAGTAGCTTGATGATGTCCGGTCGTTAATCCATGATTGCTGAGGAAATAAGTGGGTCATAGTTTTTAATGCCCACACCAAAGCCACCTGTTATGAAAACCACTACCCAATCCCCATAAATATGATTTAATAAAATACCAGAACCAAGTGGGTGCACATCTATATTCCACAGTACCTATGTTCCCCGGTAGCTATGTATTACAAGATTTGTTCAAAATAAAACTCGAAGCGATGCATTTGTCACATGTGCATTTTTTTTGAGTTGCTTAAATTAGGATAAGTTCCCACTATCATGCCAATACCTTAATTTGGGGTTCAAAATAACTGTTTGAAAAATATCTACAATTCATTCAAATTATTATGCTGCAGCAAATAAATCCAACATAAGTTGATCAATTCAAGATCACTTGAGTCCCATCAGAAAAGTACTTATTTTGGGGGTGAAAAATCGGCCTCTGGGAATATAGGTACTGGGGAATATAGAGCTGGCCCCGAAACAAGCTTAGCCTTTTAGCTGTTAGTTTGGTAACTCTGAGATGGGGTGTGTTTGGGGTTCATTTGTCCCCCCAGGCCACACATGGTCTCACCTACACTCCACCTCTTTGCCCATATATGGGTTGGCTGTGATGTAGGCAGAGTAAGCACTGCCAACATGCACTTTTTGAGCTTCAAAATAGCTCTTCCAGGTCTCTTCAGAAAACCTATGGGTGACTTCATGGAGGGTTTGTCCAGTATATATACAGCATATGGTTGGGCTACCAATATGTAGACCTGGGTTCGATTCCAGGTCACACCTCATCCACATTTTGACAGTCCACCCAGCTGCAAACAGGTACTGGCCAAGGATTGGGAATAAAGCCTCAATTACACCCTACACAAAATACGGATATGGAGCCTTTCGTCCGTTCCTTGCGGTCATTTCGTCCGTAATTGTGCACGTCGCCGGAGAGCTTACAAATACGGACGAAACGGAGCAATACCACCGGACATCGTGGTGGCAGTGGAGAGTCAGTAGTCCAACCAGTCAGGAAAACGATGGAGAAGAGTCTCAATGGGCAAACCAAAGAGTAAAACTCTCCATTAATGTGGCAACTTGCATTAAGTGGTCTCACATTCCACTGTCGCGTACACCTTTTGCGCTGCTGCCTCGAACAATGTAAAGTAAAATCACCTCCTCTATAGTCGGCATTTTTGTTGATGTCTGCAACTTGACACTCGGCACTGCCTTCTCGAAGATGTATTGCGTAACGTCCATACCAACGCAAAAGACGTACAGCGGTATGACGGAGATAAAGTTTGGGACAGATGGACGTATTTATGTACGGAAAGTGAGTATAAATCCAGCTTAACCTGAGTCAGACTGCCGCCCCGTCCAGGGTAAGACGTAGATACTCATCCACTTCACACTGCAGAATCTGGGGATAAGCACCAGCACCAATGGGCATCGGGGCCTGTATAGGTACTTACTTCTTGTTCTTCAATATATTTATGGTGTTAATTAAATGTTTAATTAAAGTTAAAATTTCCATTAGCAGTAAAAAAGCCTTATTTAATATCGCCGACCTTCTTATCGGTTCAGGCACTGTTTAGGCACCCACCGCCATTTTAAAGATATTGATTTGCCACCACGACCACAACAAACCCAAACAATAACCACCCCTACTTCTCACTCATTTCACGAGGACAACTAATGAACGAGATCACTTTCACCATATATGTCACGGCAACACGTGCAGGCAGTAACAATCTCACATATGTGCGATACACAAAGGGTACGATTAGCAAATATACAACACCAAAAGGAAACTGTAATAATTTGTCAGAGTAACTTAGTCACAGTCGCAGATGCAGCTGCAGAGGTCTGAAAAGTAGGAAAAAATAATCTCTGTCATCAGCCAGAAATAAAATAAAAATAAATAAATAAAAAGATTTCCGCTGGGGAAAGAGACGGGAAAACGAGAACACATCGACACGGAGCAGTCACAAGCCGAAACTTAAAAACAGCGATGTGACAAAGTTACAGCAACCCGCCGACTAATGCTGCTAATTAGCATGACAGTCTACAGTAAATCCTCTTTGTAGCTGCGGTTATAATGGCCGACTTCTTACTTGAAAGTCTGTTTCATGAAGTAAGCAAGTAAACCTGATTTATATAGTACTCACTCCAAACACTACTTACAAAGTAGCTTACAGAAGGGAGAAAAAGAGAAAAGACAGGCCATAGAACGTATAAAACATGGACACAATGTGCACAAACAAGGAAAAAGTGAAATCACTTTTAGTTTTCAGCCTAAAGTAGGGCTGGTTAGTTTTCTTATTATCTGTCAGTGACTACTTTTAATTAATAAGTTAGTGATTAATCTGTATGTCAGATAATGTTAAAAAAAACACACAATACACTTTCTCCATCATTATAAAAATGTCTCAATTTCTACAACAAACAGAAGAATCCAAAAAAATATGACATTTAATGACGCAGAACTGAAAGCGGACTAGTTACAAAGGTATGAGGTATTTTTCTTCATAAACGGGTGAAGCAATTAGTCACTAATCAGCGTATTTGACAACTTTTTGTCTCTCAACTCACTGATTAATTGTTCCGGCTCTAACCTGAGGTGATTTAATGAGTTGAGTCAGTCATTATGTAAGAAGAAAACATTTGGTGTTCTAATCCCGCCTCCTCGTTAGATTTGGGGAAAAACACAATGATAGCTTGGCAATAAAGAAATACATGATTTGTAGTATTGTTTCTGTTGATGAGTTTTGCCTTTTCCATTTTTCTGAAACTCACTAATGTGTGGCTGGCTCGTGCCTGGAAATCTAATGTTTTCATTTGAACGTTCTCCTATTTCAGGATCAGTAGGACGAGTTCCAAACCCACAGAAAAGCTGCCTCCTAAAACCAACAGGAACAAGCACATTTTAGAGTACATAATGTACCGACAACAGTTGACTCACCCAAATCAGATCTGGAACTCTGGAGCAAAGTGCATTTGTCAGTTCTGCAACACTGTTGTTTTTTATATCTTATTTGGTGCCATTTTTAATTTTACAGAATTATCAAAAAGACGGATTAAAAAAAAGAAAAGAAAAACAGTAATTTACTCCTGCATGATGTACAAAATCCTTTCAGTCCACAACAGAAAAATTTAAACTTGAAACATTTTCAGTTTTATGGCCATTCAGTTGACTTTTAAGGTTTTTTGAATTGATGTTCTGATATATTAAGGCAACACAGTGGTGTATGTGCATCTGGAAATCAGGGCATCCAGTGTAAAACCTGTTATCAATCTACATGCAGATGCATGCTGTGGTGACCCTAAGCAAAAATGGGAGTAGTCAAAATAAATTATTGTTCTAATATATCAAATGACTTAAATATGGCAAATATTATTGCTTTGAGAGCAGCATGGTGGCTTAGTGGTTAGCACTGTTGCCTCGCAGTGAGAAGGTCCCAGGTTTGCTTCCGACCTGGTCCATTCTGTGTAGAGTTGGCATGTTGTCCCCGTGTTTGCATGTGTTGGTGACTCTAAGTTGACATGAATAAGTTTGTCTGTCTATATGTGTTGACCCTGCGATAGACTAGCGGCCTGTCAAGGGTGTACCCCTTTTTGAGCTGATGTCTCCTTTTCCATGCATTTTGTCCCCTGTCTCCCCGGCAGGGGGAACATAGATATGCTGTCCATCCATGCGTGCATGCGTGCATCCGGGTGAAACGCTGTGCTCGCAAGAACTCTTGATAGGTTGAGTGCACAGTCACCAAATTTGTACCACAGATGCATCCTAAGGAGGTCTTGGATGAGTTCGATGATGAGTGACCTTGACCAACTTTCTGAGGTCACAGAGCAAAAAAACAAAAAAAAACAAAAAAAAAAACGACAATAACAGTACTCACAATAACTTTCCAAACAGTCAGTGCACGGCCACCAAATTTGTACCACAGACGCATCCCATAAAGTTCTTGGATGAGTTTGATGATGACTGACCTTGACCAACTTTCCGAGGTCATAGAGCAAAAAAAAGAAAAAAAAGACAATAACATTACTCACAATAACGTTCAATACATTCAGTGCATGGCCATCGTGCGGCAGGGGACACAAGGCCTTCAGGCCAATATCCCATGTTTAATTTGGTGTTTGAATTTTGACTTGTCTTTTATGCTGTTTTTATTTTCTTTCTGTTGAGATGTATTGATTTTTACTGTAGAGACCATTTTGACATTTTCCATTTGAAAGTGCTATGTAAATAAATTGTGTGGTTATTATTTTATGAAAATATAGATTATCATCACTAGGTTTACACATTTGGCTTACTCTCTGCAGAAGCGAAAAAGAATAACAGCAGAACTGTGCGCAGCAGCTTTCACTTTGCTCTGTGTTCTCTCTAAATATCAGGGCATGGAATAATAAGGGAAACCATGAAAAGTGTTGCGTTTTCACTCAATAATAAAGACACTGCAGAAAAAAAAAGCATCACCATGTTGTTTTGAGTTTTGGTATTGAATTAACAATGAAAATCATTTATATTTTAACCAGCCGTTTCGTGAATATGAATGGTGACTGTATTTAAATTAGCACAAAGTTTCACCGTACTTGTCACAATTCAGCTTGGAAGCAAGAACAGTCTCCGCTCACTGGAGGTGACAAATCAAACCACCGTCCATCAGAAACACTCGCATTAACAAATGAAATTGCATTGATTGGCACGTGTATTTCTCCCCCTCACGTGGGTTCTTAAAGCCACAGTCACGCAGCTGCAATCATATCACAAGACAAAATGAATTTGAAGAGCTCGCTGTGTGTATCTGCCTTTCACGCTGCCTTAACTTCTGTTCTGCCTCTTCGCCGCCAAAAGAATGAAAGCACAGTGTGCAGTAATGGCAAAAGTGAAAACAGTCCCCATTAAATGTGGTAATAAGCTGTGTGATAAAACCATGTTAGGGAAAACTGCAATACATGTGTCGTTCAACATGATGTATTGCTGTATTTCAGGCAGCGATTTGTCTCTGCAAGCTGGTTTTAATGGCTTTTTGAAAACATGGCTTCCGGAAGGGAATTTGCATTAGAACAGGCAGCGTTCGCTTTGAACTGGGACATTAGTGGGTTTAGATGTTTCCTGGGTGATAATGGAAAGGGAGAGAGAGAGGGGGAAAAAAACAACAAAATGCATCATCTCATAAACAGACTATTTTCTGTTTTCTCTCTGGGAGAATGTAGCACAGACCGGCCTGGTTGCTAAACATTTAAGTGCTGTGTATGGTTTACCGGGAGGGGTTAAAAGGGCAAATCACGAGGCACGTGTGTTGTGACCCACTCCATCTGGAACAGAGCATCACTGCTTCAACTTTCCCACCGACCAAAATCTGTCATGCAGCCCTTTTGCTGTGTATATATATATATATAGATATAAAATGGTCCAATACGCAGGCAGCATCTCAGAATGTCATCTGTGCGAACAATTAACAGAGCAGCAAAACCGCGAGGTCACACATAATTAACATATGTGCAGCTCAGCGATAATTGCTCAAGTTTAAAGCGAGTAATTAAATCATTCAAAGTGCGCCGTGCAGACAGTGAGTGAGTGAGTTTTTCCACATCTGTGAGACAGGGGCACGGAGGAGCTGGTGCGCTTTGCTCCTCTCCGTCGCACCACCCCTGGGACCGCCGCCGCATATTCGTCGCACATACAAACAAAAGGCGCGTTGTAGTGATCTAGCTAACACTGCGCGGGCCACATTCACCGGGAGCGATCTTTCTTCCTTGCTTTTCTTCCCGGGAATCACAAAAGTTCCATCACATGGCCCTAATTGACGGCGCAGGAATCCGCTCGTTATGATGCATGCGCCGGGGCCGCCTGTCACACAGAAGGAGGTGGAAGGGAGCGGCGTTAAGCAAGTGGCAGGAGCATTATCAGTCTATATTTCACAAGTGCCAGCAGGGACTTGTCCCCGTTTCGTCCTCTGGGTGTCATTTATTAAATGAAGGAATGAAGAGGATGCTTAAGGTAAAGGCTGGAGGCCTGCGCGGACAGCAGATTGTTACGGGAAGAGGAACTGCATTGCTACCTGAGACATCCAATCATTTATCCAACCTCATTCATGAAACTTTCACAGGTCCAGATATGTTCCAAATGTAGAATCGTCAAACATCCTTTTTTTTCTGAAATCTTCATTAGTCCGAAAAAATGTATAGTTGTTCATAACTTGGCATGAACAGCTTGTGCCTCTGGTTTGTGGGGCTGCAAATGGCAAATAAACCAAGTGCCAACAGGAAAATATAAAATAATTCATCAGGTCTTAAAAGCTGTTGTTTGAACATAACACACTGAGGCCTGGTGAAAGTGAATTAAATCATGTGCATTAGCGTAAAATCATTATCGGCACACTTCAATAAAGTACTTCCCAGCACAGATAATATTTGATGTCTTTTTTAAATACCTGATATTAATTTCTGATGTGCGGGGTGGACATTGTCAGTGCTGCAAGGTTCTGTCCGGCCACACTTCAGAGTACATCTCCTTAAAGGTATAGCACCCTTTGATTTTCTGGGAAATTGACATTTACTTTGTGATAAAATCTACTTTTTATACAAGTACCTTTATTTATGTGGTACATCACAAATTCACAGCTAATGTTATTGCTGGCAAAGTATTTATTTTGGAAGGATTAAATGGCAAATACAGTGAGTTCAATCCGTGACATTTTGCAGATGACATAATGGAGGAAGTGCATGTGTGCACGTGCAATGTTCGAAGTTTAGGCTGCATTTGATGGAAACTCTGAATTTCCGATTTCCGACTAGGAAAAATACACTATAGATTAGAATAAACCTATGATAAAATATTTTGGAAAACCAAGTAAACATGATGCACGTTTGGCACCCTGGGGTACCAAATAAGAATCCGCCAATTTTGTTGAATTAATTAATTTTTTCCAGCCCTGTACCCTGCGGTACCAAACATTAGGTTTTATTATTTTTTTGGGGTAGAACAGGATCTCAATTCTTTTGAAAAAGGCACCAAACCAGAAGGAATATTGCTTGGTCTTTATTTGAAATGTTGCACCAGTTAAAAAACAAATAATAACAAAGAAAACAATAACAGCAGTTGCATTGCACTTGCATCAGTTAAAAAGCGTGCGCACAGTAGCCTCACAGTACACTGCGTCGCTGCGCACGGTAGCCTCACAGTACACCGCGTCGCTGCGCACCTCTGCAGAGTGCATATCTAAAAAGCAAAACAAAAAAAAAAAGTTTGGTTACACAAATAACTTGAAGATAGATAATGAAAAGTGATTGTAGAAATAATTCCATCCTTTCAGAGCTCAGAACAAGGGGAGGAAAAGTGCAGAAGCCTGGTCTTTTTTGTTTGTTTTTAGAGCGACAGCATGCTTCTGGCCCATTTATTGAGTAGCCACGCCCATCTCTCATTCATAACTAGCTTTCTTATCCCATGCAATTTGGTCAGAACAAATATTACATTGCTTCACCTCCTCATATAAAAGTAATCTCAGCCTGAAAGTGGAGTGCAGGTCAGTGGAGAAAGTCGGCTCTGCAGAGCTGTCAGTCCACAATTGCTCCAGTTTCATTATGCACCTCTGTGGCTCAATTCTTTAAACCCAGTCACCGAATTTTAGAGTGGCAGGAGTCTCAGCACCTATTTTGATCATGCCCAGAACGCGCTCTGTGGCTGATTTTCACCTCGCACCACATCGCTGACACAAATTTTTTTTTCAATGAGAGTGGAGCAAATGTGGCTGAAATGGAACCGTGGCTGCGCAGCCAAACGAAAGTCTGCAAATTTGTACGAGCTTGCGAGGGAAAAAATAAGTTTTAAAAGGTTCGCATTTCAGAGAATATTTTACTCAATGATTTATTTCATTCACCCGCGACCCACCCGTTTGGGTCACTAAATGTATGTATGTTTGTATGTATGTAAGTAGGGTGGTCACTATAAGGTATAGTTATTTTTTGTCCCGCCCGACCCGTGGGTTATCCACAGTATCCACGGATCTCTACAGCTGTCACAGGCTGATTCAAAGCAGCCGTTATGCAGTTTGAAAGACAGTGTAGTGGCCCGAATCACAGCGTCAACTTTATTAGGGGCAGCGTAACAGTCTGTTATGCTGAAGTGCGCTGGCGACAACCCTGTTGTTGTTAGGGCAACCACTAGGTGGAGCTGCAAATTATGGGGTACCCCAGGGTACGACGCTACCCCCGTGTACTGCGTGTTGCATCAAATATTGTAACTCCAACTAACATTAGTATTGACAACTTACACAGTGGACCTATACAAGTATGATCTTACCTGTCCAGCAAATATCCAGCAAAACCTTTGTGCGAGATAAGCCCCTTTCGCACCAAGTAGTTATAGGAACGTAGTTCTAGGAACCATCGAGTTTTAAATCCGTTCTAGGAACTAATCTCCCCCCCAAACTGGTTTCCCCTTTGCATTCGCACCAGCAGTGGCAATAGGAACTGGTAGGAGTGGTTAAGGAGTGACGTAGGCACGGCGACGGTGCCGTGCCTATGTTTATGTGTGCAAACAGACTGCTTTCCTGCTCGAAGAGAGAGAGGAAATGCGCACGGATTTTAGAGAATCGAGTTTCATTTTTCCCTAATCGATCCATCAAAAAAAAAAAAAAAACACCTCTGCAGCCTCAGGAACATCACTGAAATATGTTGATTTTTGACCAGATTTCGTTGGAAATGGGCCTGAAAATTAACTTGCGACGCCGGACAAATTAAGTGTGTGGTGCTCTGAACAGCATTCCTCGCTGTGTGTGCGCGCATACGTTTTTTTTTTTCCTCTTTTCCTCTCTCAGCCGCATCCACTTGAAGCAACAGCGGAACAGGGACACTGATTCCGACTGCTTAGAATAATTTCAGCGGCGTCTAACATTATAATACGACGGCGGTTGCCAGCATATGCTGGACGGCGGCCAAGGATAGCGTCCAGCATCGTGGACCATTTCCTGGTTTTCCGATTCGCCCCAAGGCCAGCAGCGCTTGGACCTCAGCAACGGTCCACTTCTCTGAATTTACCAGATCCATTCTGAATTCAGAGTTTTGCTAACAAAAGTTTTGCTACGGCTTATAAAGCCCACGGCTTTTAAAAGTGACACGCTGCTTGTGCAAATGCAGGGTTCACAGTGGGTGTGATTTATGAGTTGGACCAGTCAACGCAGACCTACATCACTAAGAGTTCCTATGCTGAGTGAAAAGATCCTGCCCTGAAGTAGGAGCTAAAAGAGTTATAGGAACTGCGGTCAGAGGAACTAAAAAATCCCCCAATCCGTCCGGTGCAAATGCACAAAAAAAAGGGTTCTAGGAACGTTTGGTTATAGGAACTGCAAAAATTCCTACCGGTG
>OMMV01193119.1:0-11269 GCA_900302635.1 Chatrabus melanurus
TGAACGCACAACACGTCGAACCTTGAAGCAGATGGGCTACAGCAGCAGAAGACCACACTGGGTGCCACTCCTGTCAGCTAAGAACAGGAAACTGAGGCTACAATTTGCACAGGCTCACCAAAATTGGACAATAACAGATTGGAAAAACGTTGCCTGGTCTGATGAGTCTCGATTTCAGCTGCGACATTCAGATGGTAGGGTCAGAATTTGGCATAAACAACATGAAAGCATGGATCCATCCTGCCTTGTATGAACAATTCAGTCTGCTGGTGGTGTAACAGTGTGGCAACTATGCAACGCCTGTTATGCCAATATGGACCAACATCTCTGAGGAATGTTTCCAACACCTTGTTGAATCTATGCCACGAAGAATTAAGGCAGTTCTGAAGGCAAAAGGAAATCCAACCCAGTACTAGAAAGGTGTACTTAATAAAATGACTGGCGAGTGTATGTGATAATATTGCTTATTGTCCTTGTTATTGTACGAACGGAAAATATTAGAAGTTTGTCTTCCAGTATTTTGGTTGAGTGAATGATTCTTTAATTTGTATGTTAGCACCGTTAGCACTAATTAGTAGGAATAGATAGCTCGGTGGCGTTAGCTACAGTGATAGTGCGACAGTTAATGAGGCAATATGCCGGTTGTAATTTTTAATACCCACACCCAAGCCACCCGTTGTAAGAACCCAGCCCAGTCCACAAAAAAATACGCATTAATCAATCATCCGAATTTAGGTGACCTAGGCTGTTAGCCATAGCTAGCTTGGTAACTTTGCGATAGATGGCTGTGTTCAGGTGTCATTTGCCCTGCCCAGGTCATGCTGGTCTTGTCGACACTGCACCTCTTTACCCATTTATGGGTTGGCCGGGAGTTCGGCAGAGTCAGGCACTGCCAAGATGCCGACATATAGAGCCGACCCATTTGAACTTCAAACCCACTCTTCAGAAAATGGGTGATGTTAAGGAGGGTTTGTGCAGTGTAGTTTACATGCTTTGTGTGTTTGCAAGTTCATTAAGTTTTAAAAATAGGTTAGGATGGCACAAGTCAATCGAAGATGCAAATTCATTTATGCTAGCATGTTTGGCGCTCCACCTACATACCCACTTTTCTAAGTGTAGGACACTCCAAATTAAAGGGAAATGAGGAAATCTTTCAACTTTTTGAAGCATCTTTACCAAAGAAGAGAGTGTAATAATTTATATGGTACATTTCTAAATGTGCAGTGTTGTGAGCCTGTTGTGTTTCAAACATATGGTGCAGCCTTGATAAGTACCTGTAAATTGTCAGCAGGCAGCATGGCAACACCTGGAGAAATGTTATTTAATTGAAATACCTGGATGTGCAGAAAGTGTCATGAGGTTAGCATGCCAAAGTTTGCAAACTAACCTTGTTGGTTAGCACAGTAACAGGAACAGCAGAGTCATGCTAAGATGTATAATTGTGTTACCATGATTTCCAGGACCACAGTAACCTACCCATCTACCTTAAGTGTACAAGGAACCAAAATTTAAAAGGGTATTCAACAATTGGACAATTTGTTTTCCAGAATTTGGTTACATCTTTACCAAAGAATCCAAAAAATTAAGAGTACCCTGTACTAGATTACATGGTACCTGCTTAAATGCGCAGTGTTGTGAGCATGTTATGCGTTTTCAAATGCAATATAACCCTCCAAAGTGCCTGTAAAATGGGAGCAGAGGGCATAGTAACACCTGGATCATGTTTAGCAGCTTAACTGCCCAAGAACATCTACATAAAACTCCAATTACACACACTCATAAAACATCACACTGGCTACACTATATCACCACCTGTAAACTAGATGGATGACAACGAAAAAGGTGGGCATATTTCAGAAAAACAGGAGGACCCTGAAACAGAATTCCAGCCAATCCTGTCCCCAGCAATTCTCTGATTCATGTAATTAGAAGGCAACATTAATATGAGATTCATGAGCATCAGAAGGCACACATGTTTAGAGGGAAAGAATTAAAGCATGACGTCAAATTTATGTCCTGACCATATTTACTGCTTTAATAAGAGTTGGGATGGAAAAGCGCAACGAGAACCCCTGAAGGGCAAAGAGTCTGTCAGCAGATAGTCAAACACATGCACATACACGCGCTGTATGCACATGCACATCCTTGTCTACGTGACCTGTTTAAGATATCGGGCTCTTTAAATGGGCTTTAAACCGCTGACCTTTACACAGCTGCCATATTTGCACATCACACACACATGTATATGTGTGTAGACGAGTGCACACTCCTGACTGGATACAGGCAATGCGTCCTTTCAAGTAGCTGAAAATGGTGTGTGCTTCTTATTCTGAAAGAACATGAGTTTGGTTAGACATAGTCGGGTGCCAAAGGAATATATATCTGTGAGGGAAAATTGGCTGGATCTAATTAAATGCCCCTCAGACACAAGCCGCCTACAGAACTGCTCAATGATAAGTCCATCCACGCCCCCTCTCTGGTGTAAACAAAGCCTTAACGCTATTACTGTCATTCTGCATTTGTTCATACCTGATGCACAGAAGAACACCCTGAACATGTCCACACCTCAAAACATATTTTGTCCTCTTCCATACTGTTTTCAAAGTAGATCAAATCAAACAAGGCCCGGTTCGTTTGATGGTGTTGGTGTTGCCGAGCCACAGCGAGCAGCTGGCCACCAGCGTGTGGGGCTCAGGGGCAGGCTGATATCTGACTACTGGATTGAGGTGGGAGGATGGAGGACAGAGGATGGAGGTTGCAGTGAAGAGATAAAAGTCGACTGATAAAAGCGATGAGCACCGAGCTGGACTCGCTACAGAATGTCAATCAGCCTATAATATAAACCCGGAGGAAAAAAAAAAGAGCCGAGACTGTGGTGTGTGTGCATGTGATGTAGCAGTTAAACACAATATTTGCAGTAGATGTGCAGCCTTACCATCCAAACAACAAAATCACAGTACTGACCGTATATTACTGCACGGTCTGAGACAAGAACACAGACAGCAGCCAATGAAACAAAATACACTGAAAGGCATCGGAGAGGTGATGCATACACTGCGTGCCTATGTTATGCTGCGCTGTAAGAGTATGATAGTCATTCAAGATATAGGAGGAGTGGATGTAGTGAAACCAATAAGCCACACATTATTAATGTAGCCCAACTGATTGCAGACATCAAGGAAATGTGTTTTGGTGATTATAGTGCTGTCATTTCCTGACGTCTTCTTGACATCATCATGACATCACTTATACCATGTAATGATAAATAATTAGCTGATCAATATAAGCACTGGATCACCTCTGGAGCCCCATTGGTTTTGGAGATATCCTGGAAAATGTGTTTTTCAGACAATTATGACATCATTTCATGATGTTTTAGTATTGACATCATGATGTCACTTATACCATGGTTATAATAATTAGCTGATCAATATGAGTTTTGGATCACCTCTCTAGTCCTATTGGTTGTGGAGATGTCCTGGAAAATGTGTTCTTTGGACAATTATGTCCTCATTTCATGATGTGTCAGTGATGTCATCATGACGCCACTTATACCATGTAATGAAAAGTGATTACCTAATTGATATAAGCATCAGATCACATCTCTAGTCCTAGTGGTTGTGGAAATATCTTGAAAAATGGATTCTTCAGACAATTATGACATAATTTCATGATGTTTCAGTGACATCATCATGTTGTCACGTATACCATAATTATAATAATTACATGATCGATATAAGCTTTGGCTTACCCCTGTAGCCCAGTTGGTTGCATATATTGAGGAAATGTCTTTTTCGGACTATAATGATGTCATTTCATAATGTTTCAATGATGTTATCATGACATTATTTATACCACGTAATTAAAAATGATTAGCTGATATGAGCATCGTCATCATGATGTCACTTACACCATGATTATAAAAATCAGATGATCAATATAAACTTAGGATCACCTCTCTAGCCCTATTGGTTTTGGAGATATCCTGGAAAATGTGTTCTTCTGACAATTATGGCATAATTTATATTTTTGGTAACTTCATTATGACATCACTTATGCCACAATATAAGCTTTACATTATCTCTTGTGTCCTATTGGTTGTGAAGATATCCTGGAAAATGTTTTTTTAACTATATTTTTGACAACCTTGACCTTTGACCGATGTGCTCCAAAAGTTAATAATCTGGAGGCAGTCACCCAAGGAATATCACTACCAAGTTCAGGAAAATCTGCTCACCAGTTTCTGAGTCATTTTATACACAAACAGGTAGGAGTGGGTACAATACCCTGCTACACTGCTGGTACACAGAGTAAAAATGTACAAGGTTTTCCCCCTCACTTCATTTTAGAAATTTTTCCAACTGTGCTGTCTATTTTCCTTAACTGAAGCTAAAGTGTGTGAGCTACACCCAGAGGACATTTATTTGGTTGTATTTTGTCTTGTTTTGTAGTTGCTGTGTCAAATTGCAGCTAACTAATGCGTGAAAATGAGTATATGTGCCCTGTCACATGGTACTTTTATGCTCCGCAATGACTTTGTTCCAAACAATCACACAAGTTACAAAACAAGCTTCGGCTCTGTCACTGTTGTAAGAATGTGATCTGTGGTGATGAGATTGTCACACAGGAGCATCACTTCACCAGTCTGGCGCATAAAATCTGCAGCAGTCAGCAACACCTTCATCTACACACACCCACACACAACACACATATACACACACACACCAACACAGCTGTTTCTCAGGCTGAAAGCATATTCTGTTTCCACGGAAATAAATGTCAGTGACCCACTGTCCCACTGGACAGGACGGACAGAGAGTTATGGACAAACCGAAGGATATGAGGGAGGAATGACCTGTGGCGAGCTGCACCCCTGGGGTCCACACTGACATACAGCCAGAATATGAGAATGAGATGGATAGAGAGTAATAAGTCATTCCTTCTTGACATTCAAGGTAGTCAGGTTCCTGACACAAGAACAGACTGTCCAGAGCAGAAGACAGAATAACAGTCCAGCAGACCATGCTATGCCTGCATGTGAGCAGTCTGGGTAAGAAAATGACCTCAGCACAAACCCACACTCATTCACAGAATAGACACCTGCAGCCAGGCGAGCACAAAGCCAATACAGTATGTAAGTGGAACTTACAATTATGCAGGAACTAATGCAAATGCAAGCAATGGCAGCACAGTTTGTGCATATTTGTCGATTTCTTGCAATTTTATATTCAATTTTCAATTCATTTATACATCACTAAATCATAACATAAGTCATCTTAAAGCACCACATGAGTAAGGTCTAGCTAGACCTGACCCATCCTAACACATTGACAACAGTGGTAAGGAAAAACTCAGGTTTTTTTTTTTTTTAAGGAAGAAACTTCAAGCAGACCAGACTCAGTGGGCGACCATCTGCTTTGGCCATACTAACAAGACAGAACAGAAGCACAACAGAAGATTGACAAAACATGCATTGACAGAAATATTGCAGCCAAGCAACCACATACAGTCCGGTGTTCACAATGACGGATGGTCGAACAGACAACCAGGAGGTGAAGATTAGTGTCCCTGTGAAATAGACTACAATTAGTAAGTCAATGATTGTACTGACGCCAGATCAGCCATTGAAATAGGACATTCTCCAGTTATCAACCTAACTCTGAAGCATCTCCAACACACCCCACCCCATGAGATGCCCCCACATCCTGCAACCAAGTTCTTGAGTTCAAAAGCTGCAGTACAATTCCATTCAGACAAGATGTAGTAGGAGTTCATCCCACACCTATTGGCATTTCACAATTCTTTTAGCACTGACACTCATTGGCATACCCCACTTGGATCACAAAAGTCATGTTAACCCATAAGAACCCATGGTGACACAGGTGTCACCATCCCTTTAAATGTTCTAGAAATTCCTTATATAGTGTTATCATTGGCTTTAACTAATGAAGTCCCAAAGTGACACAAACTTAACATCCTGGTGGTCATGTGACAATGTGTGAATTTTGGTGTATCCATGACAGCATTTTAAGGTGTCATGGATAACGTGTCACAGGTATCACCATGGGTTCTTATGGGTTAAGTAATTTCATGGCTTTTGAAGGTCACCTATATCAATAGATGGATCAGGATAATTATTTCCTCCAGCCTACTCAGCCTTTCCTACTGATATCCTCCAAAACATGGAAGTCATAATCCCATAAAGATTCTAATTTTCTGCCATGCTTCAGGTTCCCACCCAAAGATCTCCTCTCCTAAGCCACACCCACCTACAGGCTGCCTCAGTATAAGGATGACCTGCTTGTGTTGTGATTTCTGATTGTTTGGTAGCTTTGTGCTTTCTCCCTCTCCCTCTCTCTTTCCTCTGCCTTGCCAGTGGAGCTGCTGATTGAGGACACCTGTGGCAGCTGGAACACCTGCAACTTCTCAGCCAGTCGCTATTTCAATGCCAGCATTCTACTCCAGCTTTGCCAGATTATTCAGTCTCTAGAGCAGTACTGCTGGCATCCTGTTTAAGTATTTTAGCTTTCTATGAAGCTCTTTAACTCTGAACTTTGTTTGCGTTTGTCTCCAGATTCCTCAGTTACAACCAGCTGCACTGGTGTTCCACCTGGTCCTGGCAGTCCACTGCCCAGCTCTCCTGCAGATTCAGTGCCTGCATCTCCTCCTGTGCCTCACCTACGATTCCAGTCCTACATTTTCTATAAACGTGTTGAACTTTTTTATTACATCTGCCTTGTCGCATTTTGGATCCTTCACATTGTCTGACCTCAGCGATTTTGACGCAATGTCTTCTTTGAACCTCAGCTGTCTCGGTCAATGACAAGTTACCAGTCGTGCTGAAGCCAGTGACACAAGAAAGGGAGTTTTGGGTTCCTGTTGGATGTTGGTGGCTTTTGTCCAGTCTTGATGAATATGATAGTTCTGTTGTAGATGTTTAGAGGTGCTCACACCAAGTGATTTCACTGACTCTCAAAACCTGACAACAACACCACCAGTGGTCACTGAATCATCATGTATCAAAAGTTATTTCCAAGGAAAGTCAGGTGGATTCTGTGTTTGAATTTGGTGAAAAGGAGCTGCACCACCAAAGCATCAAATAACTCTGTAGTCTTTGTTTTTCTATGAATCAATGGCCTCTGACTCAGCTCTGTCTAAACCTGACCAGAGAAAATTTAACCAGGAGGGAATGAAAAAGACAGCAGTGCCCTGCCTGACTAAGGGCTATACATGGGCGCTTCAACATCTGATCTATCCATCTCAGTGAGAACCGAAACGTCACACTCAGTCACACCCACTCTTTCTTGTTCATGTTTCAGTGTGAGAAAAACAGACTTTCGAATTCAGTCAGCGTGACTGAGAAGTCTGGTTTTATCAGCAATATGAATCGGGTCTCATGTCAAAGTCATCACACTGTGATGCTTTGTCAGATATATTTTGTATCATTAACCAAAGTCAAAGGTAACCTTCTTGACTAATCACCCACACAGTAGCTTCCACTGTTTGGTACTAGTCTGTAGTGGGTAGTTGCATGGCCCCACCCATGACAGTTGCCTCAAATTCTGATTGGTGAATTTGTGGATGCCACTGTCAAGATGTGAAAATAACCTTGAATATGTGCGTCACTGGGAATTTGCTTTTGCTATGTGTGTGTGTGTTTTGAAATGAACACATTACTGGGAATTCCCCTGAATGTGGCATCACTGGGAGCTTTCCCTCTGCTGTCAGGTTGGAGACAGAGTGCAGAGATGTATATACAGAGTATGGCCAACTCCAGTCTAGACGCCATGTTGTCCAACAGGCGTGCATGCTCAAGCACCCATTCTAACAGAAGACCAGCTCAATCATTCTTAATGTTCTATCCATTCTTTAATTCCAGTTTTACTTTGTTGTTCTGTTGTATATTTTGTCCCATATTTGCCCACATACAGGGCATCATGTTTCTCACCACGGTTGCTAGCTTAATGTGTTAAAGTAGCTGACACTGACATAAAGGTTGGGGCGCACCAATGAGCACTCGGTGGGCACAGTGTTTCAGCAGGTGGCAGACAAACTGCACATAAGATGAACCACAGCTGTTTGTAATTTTCTATAATCCACCCAGCATCCATTAACCGCCCAGCAGGTGGCAGACACGTCTATGTGATATTACTACAAGAGAAAAATGAAGTTACATTTTTGATTGATCTGGTGCATCAAAGGTCAACACAAATCAGTTCATCCTCATTATGTTCATTCATTCATTTTCTATACCCGCTTACTCCAATTAAGGTTTGCGGGAGGTGCTGGAGCCCATCCAAGCAATCACTGGGTGAGAGGCCAATGACTGGTGACCCTTTACAGGTTGCCAGTCCATCACATGGCCACATATAGACAGAGAAACACATTCACACTCCGACTCTCGCGTACGGTCAATTTACAGTCACCAATTCACCTAGCCTGCATGTCTTTGGAAATGGAAGGAAGCCGGAGCACACGGCGGGAACCCACGCAAACACGGGAAGAACATGCAAACTCCAAACAGAAAGGACCAGGACAGAAGCAAACCTGGGACCTTCTAGCTGTGAGGTAAGAGCGCTAACCACTAAGCCACCATGCCACCCTTTCCTCATTATGTGTTCTTTTAAATTTGGCAAATTACAGGATGATGGGATTTGTTTTTGAGTTATTGTCCACACAAGCTCGTTAGGATGGACTAATCCACTCGCCCATTCATCTACATGGAACTGCTGCTTGCCACACCCCAGTTCCCTTCAGCGAGATGGCTTTTTCTTTCTCTCAGAAAGTGGTTTTGGTGCACAGACTGGCTGAGTCCAAACACAGCCTCATATTTAATACACACATCAGAAAACCGAACCCAGCAATTTTAAGCCTAAATTGTGTTTGTCGCAGTAGAATTTTTCTATGTAGTTGCAGAACAGTGGATGTTTAACATGTAAGCACAACTACAATAATTTTGCACAACATAAATATGTTAAACTAATTAAGTTTTGCTATTCAGTCTCCAGTAAATTAAATATAAAATGGCTGCAATGTCTATGTCATGGGAGAAGAGGAAAAAAGTGCAGCTGACATTTACAGTGCAGCAAAGATCAATTCATTTCATGTTGTTTACTATGGCTCATTTTACTGATATGGATCTGCAGTTTGTTATACCTCTAATCTTTTTAATTGTTTTGTATTCTGCTATTCTGTATTTAATCAAACTGAAGTCATAAAAAATTGTGCACAAAGTCACTACTGTTTCTGAAAGCAAACACCCCAGACACTTTTTGTACATCATCTTTCTTTTCCTTCTATTTTTCTCTCATTGTAGGACTGAAGGATGAGCAACAGAGAGTGAGGTAAAAAAAATGAGATGGAAAACAGTGAAGCTAAATCACAGACATGGACATTGTCTGTGACATCACCCCAATAGATTTCTGATGGGATTTTTGAAGCAGCTGTAAATCAAGGCATCAGATCTTCTCTTCAAGCCTTAAAATAGTCTCGGCAGAAGACATAGTGACAAGATACAGAGAATAAATGATACTGAGATCATAGCATCCTCTGCTGTGAGCTTTCTAACTGAGCTCATTACAGACACAGGGCCCTATCTTGACGATCTACAATGTATAGTCTAAAGCACATAGTGCACGCACAATTGGGGTGTGTCCAACTCCATGTTTCTATTTATACGGTAAGAAATCTGAGCACAAAATATTTAGTCTCTTAATTAATCATGGGTGTGTAATGGGCCTAACATGAATTACTGCAATCATATTGTCGTCTGTCATTCCTTTTAAGAGTTGTGGTTGTTGAAAACTGGGGTTTTGCTATTTAGATGGGGGAAAGAAGTGAGGGAACAGATCTGTGCGCAAAGTGTCAAAAACACGCAGCAGATCATTTATGGGAGCAGCATCCACCACAGCTACCTGAGGTGAAGCAGCTAAACTTCCCCCACCTCCATCCACCCAAACTCCTCCATATCCCACCAGGCACAGACAGACCCCACGCTTGGATTGTCCTGTGGCCAGACCCATCATGGTGCTCCCTGCCTGCAATCCCAAAGAGGAAGAAACCAGCATAAAAATATGATACGTACCAATGTTTTCTGATTAGTTCTCCGTCTGAGGTCAAGTTGCTCATGAAGAGCTGGACCACCGGCAAAATTGACCTGGGCCCTGTTGAAGCAGTTTGGAGCTTTGTAGATCCTTCTGTCCATCCATCAGCCATCCATCTGGTCCTCCGAGATCCTTCCAGCACTGGGACATGTGAGATCTACAGGGAACTATGTAAATCTGGAGCATGCTGAGGTCTTGTGGAAGCATCTTATGGATAAATTCTGGAGAATGTTCCTTCTTTGACTGATCTGGCCCTGATTACCGACTCACCAATTATATTCCATTTTGTGAGACTCTGCTCTCCATCATTTGGATGTCTTTTGAGCCATTGGCTGCTGTGACCACTGACCTCTATATGTATATGGTTGCTTAGCTGCAACATTTCTGTCGTTGCGTGTGATGATTCTTTGTTTTGCTCTGTTATTTCTTATTTTGTTATAGTTATTATGGGCAAAGCAGATGGTCACCCCACTGAGTCTGGTCTGCTTGAGGTTTCTTCCTGCAATTAAAAAACATCTGAGGGAGTTTTTCCCTTACCACTATTACCAATGTGCTTGCTCAGGGGGAGAGTAAGGTTAGCCCTTACTCATGTGAAGCACCTTGGGGTGACTTATGTTGTGATTTGGTGCTATACAAATAAATTGAATTGAATGTTATTACCTCCACCAAGGAGGTAATGCTTTCAGTGTTGTTTGTCTGTCATTTAGCAGGATTACACTAAACCTAATGTCCCAATTTTCTTGATTATTATGTTTTCAGAATCTATCATCCTATACATTTATATACAGTTGATTATTTCAATTCATTTATGAATTGGATCCAATTTAAATCACCAATCCAAAGTTTTTAAAACTTGGATCCATATCCGGGACATTTTTGTACAGTGACGTCACTGATGAAGTGACCAGCGCTGTAGCCAATGGTGTTAACACAGAGCGCTGCCTGTACTACAGCGTACAGAGCCTCAGAGGTACTGAAACTGACATGAGATTAAAAAAGGAATAATGGCCCGATAGTGCAGTTTGACGACTGGTACATTGTGGGAACATTTTCAGTGGATGTCCGGCTGAGTTTACACTTATTAACCTCAGAGTCTTTATTATACAGCTTTCACGTTGCTACTCACCTTGCCTAAGATGAACGCTGCCTGAGTGCCATTCAAAATA
>OMMV01193129.1:0-10406 GCA_900302635.1 Chatrabus melanurus
TATGCAATGTGACAATTGCTACATCACACAGAAACACCGCCTTAATTGAGGTGATAAAAACATTTGTGAAAATACACTGTAGTGCATGATGCACCATTTTTTAAATCATCCTTTTAAAGGTGGTACTTGACATCCACTACAACATTTCCACTGCATGTTCTTTTGTTTTAAAAAGACAGAAAGAAGGAAATGAATGTCTGGATTTATAGCGTTTTGGCAACAAATATAATACACTTTGGGTTTAAAATCACCAACATTGTTGTTTGATTTGCCAGTTATTGTTGAACATGTTCAGACTGTGCCAATAAACAGGTTTCACAGGATAAAATGAATGTTGGTATGATCAGTGGGTCTGGGTAGAAAATGTCTCTTCAAATGCAGCACAGTCATCAAAAACTCTCAAGCACCCAAGAAATACAATGCGACAGTGTAATGTTTGAAGATGGCGAGCGCAAAACGACCATCTTAAAAATGCTAATAGTCATAAAAGCCTCAAAGCGGCAATGTGTCAGCACATGGTTGAAAAAGAAATGAGTGGCTGCCCAGAAAACGAGCTTGTATGAGCATTATTTTCAAATAAAAACATGTTCTTCACATAAAAATGCAGATTTTTTTTTCTTCAGAAAGTTTTTTCCAAAAATATGTTTTTAAAAAGGGGCGTCTTATAATCAGGGCCGCCTTATATTCGGAAGAAAACAGTATTTGCTAATGATCTCAGCATTACTCATATCTTTGGAAAATCTCTTATGTAAGGCTATCGCTTGCAGAAAGAGGAAGAAATCTTGTGATTAAAGCAGTCTCAAAGCAGATTAAAGAAGTGTCTCCTTTGTTTGCATCCATTATTCAGCAGCACCACTCTCCCCAGGGCAAAAACAGTGAAAGTTCCGAGACCTTAAATGAATCAAAAAGTTGGGCCAGTGTGTCTCATGCCTGACTTTCTTGGAATAATTTCAGACAAACCCACACACCCACACCCACAGTCAGCCCACTCCTTCGAGTGATATATGGTCGAGCCGGACCAGCAGCAAGGTTTCAGTAATTGTGTTGTATTTTTCATATGATGCATTTGTAATGAAACTGTTGTGCATGCACGAGTGTGTGTGTGTGTCGGTGTGACAGTGTGTGCATGAGAGCGAGTGGTATTGTGCGTTGGCTGCACAGAGATTGCAGGGTGCTATAGATAGCCTAAATCCAATCCCCACTTCAGCTTGAGGAGATACTGATGAAAACTGAGATGGGCTGTGACAATATCTGTGCTGCTTCTGCAAGACTTTAAAAGACACTGTGGAAGTTTTAAAATGCTTCACTTCCTGCAGAGCCTTAAAACCCAGAGCTTTGGGTTTAGTCTGCCATTTTTTTACGACATCTACTCCCAATCTGCTTTTCCTCTGTGTGAGTGTGTGTGTGTGTGTGTGTGTGTGTGTGTGTGTGTGGTCTGAAAAGGGGCTGTATGAAACACAAATAGTCACGGTCGTGTCTGGAAATGCATGACATACTGACTTACGATGCATTCACATGCTGACGCCAGAAAATCCGCCATACCGGTTGTTGTAGCAGAATTACTGTCACCTGCTGCAGCAGACAGTAGGTGAAGACGTGAGACACGGCCATTTTTCAGGGCGAGACGGACAGTAATTTACATAATTGAAAGATACAACAGAGTTCTCGCTTTTTGCACAGCGTTATATTAAAACAGGAAGGGCTGGCTGATGGTTGCTTAAAAAGTCAAGTTTTTGTGATGCTGCAGCTTAATTTCTCTCTGTAACATCACACAAATGTTCACATTTACCTGATTAAAACCAGGTGATTCTCTGCACTTAAAAAGTCCATCTCTCCGGCTGACTTTTATCAACATTAAAGATTAAACAAAAGAAAGAAAAAGAAAAAATCCATCTGGTTTGTCTTTGTCACTACAGCAAGCAGTAAAAGTTGAAAATCTTTAACTTTTGATGGCAGGTGTGCAGTTACTACGCTCACAGCGAGCAATGGCAGTATTTTCCCTCGTCCTGTCATTTAAAACAATGGAACATCCAGTTTACACTCTGCCACTTACAACCAACATGTGAAGGCAGAATTATTTCATGCGACCGTATAAAGAATCAGTGTTATTAGATCTACATCTGTTTGTTTGAGCAAAGTGATAGACGAATTGGACATTGCAGTCTGGCTTTGTTCTATGTTGGTTTTGAGTTTGAATGGTAATGACTTTGTGACAAAGTGCTAACTAACCCATCTCTGGTCCTGGCTCACTGCTCTGGTGGGGGATTGGAATGTTTATAAGTAACAAAATGCATTACCAAGGGCTTGAGAAATGCACAGTCCAAAAATATTTTGCTGTGGGATAGCACAAAACTGAGAAGGTTAGCATAGCAAACACTCACCCCATGGCACACCGAACAGAAAACCATACACTGGGCAGTGTTCAAGTTATTCCATGTGGCAGTAGCATCGTCAGACGACCCAGAGCTCATGAAAGCACCCAACCAACATCAGTCCAATTTAGCGCTGCACTACCCCAATTCTATGCACATGAATCAGGGAGTACAAAGTGGCCTCATGAGGCGCTAATTACGTGTGACGTCTTATCATGCTATGTGTTCGATTTGATGAAGCACTGAATGATTTGTGGAAAGCTGCAATTTTATTTTTTCACCAATAGTGATTGTGATTTAAATCTCAAATTGTATTCAATAAATTAAGTTCCATTTTGGTGTTGTGGTCACATAATATTAGTCTTTGCCAAATATTTCATCAGCTGTTCAGACATTCAGCTTTGTGTTGGACTGGAACAGAATGATTTTCTTAAAAACAAGTTTGCTAGAAGGCACAAGGGAGACTCGACCCTAGAGTTGATCTTTTTTTTTGTCGTAAAGTGTTCATGTTGCTCGACTCCACCAAGAACCTGTGTAACAGGTGATGCGACAGAGAAAATTTGCACTATGCTTGCACAGTTTCTTCAATCACATCCAAGCCTATAACTCCTTCAGTGTTATTACGTGTGTCTTGGTGGCTCCCCTCACTTGTCTCCTCCATACACGATCACTCAATTTTTGATAACTGCCAACACTAGATAGATTTACCACAAAGTGTCATACTGGTTGTATTTGTTAATGATTATTGTAAATGAAGTCCAAGACACATTTAGTGACTTGGGCAAGTTCATGTACAGTATCCAACTTGTCGAAACAAAAATTGCTGTGTAAGTGATCAAAAAATTCCAGATTTACATGTATTTTTATATTGCTATTTGAGGGCATTTTGTTCTTGTTGAGCCATAAAATTGGACATTTTATTAAATATTCTGATAATACCAAATTAGTTCATTTGTATTTATTTCTGAAGATATCTTAAATTTTCTACCTAAATCTCAGGGTTGCCAGTAATTTAACCAGGATTGAAGCCAAGTTTTGGTATGATGGACATCAGGCCAGGGTTTAGTGCTAACACTGTGCCAAATATGAAGGAAATCAATTGAGCAGTAAATCAAATCTAGCTCGGGCTAACGGATGGATGTATACACAAGTGGTCCTGATATCCCATCACAAACCTTTTGCCCTGTGAGTGACAGTCACAACATTCGAAAGAAGTATAAAAATTAATGATGAAAAGACTGAAAAACTGCCAAGAATCAAATATTTTGATCTAAATCTTTTTACCTTTAAAAATATATGGTTTGGTTCTTTTTGGTGATAAAACTGCATCCATTCTTTTTAGTGATCTCTAAGTCATAAGAAAATTGAGCGATGATATTTCTTACTATTATTTACTATAATCAGATTTTATAATCATTATACAGTACTGTGCAAATGTTTTAGGCACCCATATATGTATATTTTGATTAAAACAAACAAAGAAATGCTCCCAGTCATCATTGTCAACAGAAAAATATGTGAAATCCCCACCCCCCCTAAAAAAAAAAATGCAGCATAAATAAAATGAGATTATTACGTTTTTTTTTCTTTCAAGCAACCAATCAATTACTAACTTCCAAACCCCAGAAGCAAAAATACACACAAAAAATTGATTTCCTTGTGGCTGTATTGCCTAGTACTTTGCAAAACAAAGACAGTTGCTGATGATCAAACAATAATAAAAGTATTTTAAAAAACCTGATTTAACACAGCCTGATTTTCTTATAAATTTGAAGAGACACCCTCAAACAGTCATTTTATCACCTAAAAGAAATTATGAATTATTTTTAAAGGTGTGATGTAGTCAAACATTTTACATAAATAGTTCATATTTATGAATAAATAACAGCTTCTCTTTATTATAAAAAAAAAAATTTAGACACATTTAATATGCCTAAAACTTTTGCACAGTACTGTATATTGAGCGATCACCATCAACTGGCTTTGTGTTTTCATGTACTGGATAGGAGGACATCTAATTAAAATTAGATAATAATAATTTTTTTATGTCAAAATTAGATTTCATGATTTGATTAGTTTCTTTCCTTTTTTAATTACTTTTTTAAAAGTATGTTATTAGAAGAGGAATGTTTGGACATTTCATGTTTGATTTTGTGTGGACCCATTGAAGAAGATCGAAACACATAAAACACTACATTGTTGTCAAAATCTTGGGGTGCATAAAATCTATAACAGCTAATAGTTGTCCAAAAATGGGCAACCATGCATAACGGGGGATCTAAAAAGTTTTAATATCTGACGGATGCTAGCAGGTTATCACTTGAGCAGCTGAACTAACAGTAGTGACTCACACACACACGCAGAGGATGAGCCGCTAATGATACAGATACAGAGCTTTTCATTACGTCTAACAACCGTGATAAATGTTTAACTGGAAGATTTGCACGACTGTTGACTATCTTTTAAACTGGACCAATACCAGGTTGCTCTGTTAAGTCCTTTGAAAAAGGATTAAAGCTTTTTTTTCAGGAGAGGAACAGGATGTCAAGCAGGCTGAGCTGCCAAGATGTGCAGACCCCTGCTCTGCATGTTTTTGTTCTAATTGTTCACCTCAGCAGGTTATTTTCTTCAGTCTTCATCGCAGTCACCCACTAAGGTGATTGGTTGGAACGAAAACCCGAAGACTGTCAGCAATTCATGACACTTGGCTGTCGTTTTAAATGGCAAAAAATGATCGAGCCAAGCTATCGCCCTGTCTCTGTCTTTTCAAACATCACAAATTAACAAAGTGGGGCATCTTCCACCAACACCAGCATGCAGAAAGCACACTTGACAATATCCAGCAGTTTAATTTTATAGTTTTGCCAACTCATGAAATCAAGATTAGTGTTGGCCTAATTAAAATTGCAGGTCTTGCAATTTGAGCAGGATACGCGTTCTCGATTTTGATTAAAAACGATTAAGCCCTTGCTTGACGAGATGACTAACTGCATGCGGTAACACAACAGTGTGTTCAGAAAACCATACTTGGTGTCTTTGCTGCCCACACGGTATCTTATTGCTTCTAGGCAGTTTAGCTGCAAACTGCAATAATTGTCAGCTTGACCACTCTAAACACCGTTCAGTTCTGTGCATTTTAAAAAAGGGTGATAGGAGAGGTAGAGGGTGATGCGTGCATGTGATGGAATACATTGTGGAGGTAACAAATTGCGCTCAGTGGCAGTAGATGGAAAACTCTGGGAATGTAAGGCCTTATAAGAGTAAAACGAGTTTGAGCTGAGTGTCGTGACCTCAGAAATGTCATGAAACACCAATCAAAAAGGAGACGGGTTGTTCAGCTTTATTCAGCACTAACCTAACAAATGTAAATTAAAGTCTTCAGCTTTTGTCATCTCATTGCCGCTCTAAGATTTTTTTTTGTTGGAATACAATTTAGACTAATTCAAAAAGCAAAATTGGCTTTCTGGTATCAAACATTTCAACTCTTGCTCTGTATTTTTAGCAAGCAGCAATGCAGCATTTATGTTCAGACCTACGCAGTCTGCAAAATGTAAATTAAGCGTTTCAGCTCCTGTCATCTCATTGCTGCTCGAAATATTTTGTTTTAATACAATTTTGGCTAATTCAAAAAGTGAAATTGGCTTTCTGGTGTTATATATTTCTACTTAGTCTACATTTAAGCAAACATCAATGCTGCAGTTATTTCCAGACATACAAAATCTGCAATGTAGAGTAGGAAAAACAGCCAAGTTGTGAATTATCAGATGATGAGGTGATGTTTAGTTGTTATAGCAACATAATTCAGATGGCATTGCAGAAGAAATATTGAGCTTTATTTTTGTTGTTTTCCAACACAGCAGACTTCATCTAAGCTGCTTTGTGACACAATGGGGGATGGACTTCAGAGTTGCATTGTTCAACTTGTTTCCAGCCTGGAAACAATATTCTTTGATCAAGAGCAGTTCCAGCTTGCCAAGAAAGTTCTCAACTGTGACATTGACATTTAGGGGGAAAAAAATCCATCGCATCCACAGTCAGTTACTTCTAAATAAGTTTCCAGTTTCAATCAAGCATACTGATTCTTGAATAATATCATACACCTCTAATATGGTCAGTTCACACCCGAGAGCATGCACTGGTGCTTCCCGTTGCCACATCCAACACACTACACAACCATCTTGAGTCCTGGATGGCAGCCGCTCAGACAGACCAGTGGATCCCGAACTCTCGAAAGTAACCATCTATCTGCCACAGCCAGGTGAAAAGTAGGCATCCCCTTGGCCTATGTCAGTTGCTGGGGTTCACAACACTGAGGCACCTGTGTACTGGATCATGTCCAGAGAAATGCACCACATGGCCAAAATGCTATAGCTGATGTTCCCTCACAGTGCAGGTGGTACGCCTCTCTGAGTCGCTCTAAGCAATCATTTATTTGACACAAAGTAATTTTGTTTATATAGATGGACAATTCTCCAGTGGAATGTAATTCCATTGCGGACAAGATCCCATCCAGCATAAATAAACGGCCATACTGGATTGTCACACATGGCTACTCAGTACGATGCCACATAAAACAGCTAAAGCCATGTATGACAATCCCGTAAGACCATTTATTTACGCTGAATGGGATTTTATGAGTAACGGAATTACATTCCACTGGAGAATTGCACAGATGATGTTAAACAATGTGGGCAGTGATATTCCTGTCTGAGAGGCCTAAGAATATGAGGTCAAATGATATATGGGAAAAGCCTCCAGAGACATGAGGTAACTATGGAACTGCAGATATCTTGCAGAAGGTCCACCTTTTCATCCTTGGTTTGGACTTGGGCCTTCAGAGTCTCAGTCTTCAGAATCATCTTGCTTCTGGTCTTACTGTATGGTTGTGATATCTGGAAACTAAACATTTAGTCACGATGAAGGATGGGCATCTTTGGTACTAGGTCTCTCCAAAGAATCCTCGGGTACCATTAGAATGGTTTTGTGTCAAATGAGTGGTTACTTATGGGATCCTAGATTGGATGTACTAGTTGCATTGTGAGCAAACATCAGAAACAACACTGCGGCCATGTGGCCAGTTTTTCTGAGTGTGCAGAAGCCTCGTTGCTGAGGAGTGCAGTGACAAGATGAGGCCAAGGGGACCTCACACCTGGCTGTTGCAGATAGATGGTTAAGATGGGGAATAGCAGTGGACCACTGGTCTGCCTGGGTGGTCAGTAATTAAACCAGTTGCATAGTGGATGGAACCACATGCTCATGCTCCTAGACCTGACTTGATGTACAATTTTCTTTACTGGAAAGGACACAGGCTGTTTAGTTTATTTTTGTTAGTCTTTAATAAAAATCAACTCTGTCCTGTCTCAACTCTTTTCAGATGGTAGTGTGAATTCAAGTGGCCTCTGCTCAACAATGTGTGTCTTTATTCAAATGATCTCACGAAAACAGAGGCATTGTTTAAACAAAACAAAAGTCATTCTCATTTTGAGTACCACGAGGAGCAGAATCACTGAATATGATTTCCATAAGTCTGGCAGCTACTGACAGTTGACCTTTTCCATTAAAAGTAGTGTCCAAAAGACGAGGGCCTGTGACTTTCACTTTTCTCCCCTTCAGCAGGAGGAAGGCATGTAGTGCATGTTACCCCCGAATAACCCTCTGAAACAAAGGTGGAGCTTCATCAATTTGAACAGAGCCAAAACTGACATGCTGACAAATACGACCCACAGGAGCATTTAAAAAAATGTTTAAACCCGAACAAAACAACGACCTCCACCCCACCAAAAAATAGATGCTTTAGTGTGTTTAGCTGGAGTACTAGATTTACCAGGATGATTCCACATCAGGGCATACAACCATGACAGTCCTGCTAACATCTTTATATTATTGAATATTTGAACATTGCAGTAACTCTTCTCCTCTGTTTGTATTTTAAATACAGGGTAATTGGACAGAGAGCAGACATTTAAGCTTTAGAAACAAACCTGACATCACTCCACACAGTTCAGTGAGCTCTGGCTCAGTAAAACACCTGTACCCTGGTTGAATGAGTCCAAATAATTTGGTCATCAAAAACAATTGAAGGAACAAACAAACAAAACTAGATGGTCACACCTTAAAGAAGGAAAGCCACCTAATATGTGGATTAAGCGTTTGAAGAGTGACTGTAGGAGGAGGCAATTCTTAGTTCTCGACTATTTAATCCTTGCTTTAAATATGTAAGATTTTTTTTAAATGTTTTTTTGTTATTAGTTACAACATTCACTCATTCATTTTCGATACCTGCTTACTCCAATTAAGGGTCACGGGGGGTTCTGGAGCCTATCCCAGCGTTCATTGGGCGAGAGGCAGGGTACACCCTGGACAGGCTGTCAGTCCATTGCAGGGCCACATATAGACAGACAAACACATTCACACTCCCACTCACACCTACGGTCAATTTAGAGTCACCAATTCATCTAACCTGCCTGTCTTTGGAAGTGGGAGGAAGCCGGAGCACCCGGAGGGAACCCACGCAAACACGGGGAGAACATGCAAACTTCACACAGAAAGGACCAGATCGGAAGCGAACCTGGGACGTTCTAGCTGTGAGGCAACAGTGCTAAGCACTAAGACACCGTGCCGCCATAGTTACAACAGGAATTTGAATATTTCTTTATTAGTTTTGGACACAATAAATTTTTCATAGGAATGCAAAGCTCCAGGGACCAACAATCAAGAACATTACTTTTGCTGTTACTCTGCCTATCGGAAACTATGAAGACAGGGGAAATTGCATTTATAGCAGCTGAAAGAGCAAACCTGTGAGAAATAATTATTGACCTTCACTAGGCAAAATACATCATCATCATCATCATCGGCATCATTATGAGTCCTAGTCTGTATAACATCTGATTGTGCAACTGTGATGTTTGAATGGATGTTGGGACTGTTGAAGGGCAGATTGGAAATGTCAGAAGTGCAGTTCCTCCCACACACTGTCTCAACTCAGGCAATTTTGCTGCATAAGCTAATAGGATTTAGAGGCATGATTCAATTTAAAAAGAATGAAGTAATTCAAAGAGCAGCAGGAACATAACCTCTGCAAAAGAAAATCTGTGGCATCATACATTATACTGATTTCAAGGAATATTGTACTGTGCATGCATTATGAATGAATGAATGAATGAATGAATTTATTTCGAACAAAGAAAACACAAAAAATCCACAAGATAAATATGTCGACAAACAAAGAAACAATGCTCGAAAAGGAGTAGGAAGAAGTATACACTTATAAATTCCTACGCCTTTCTCACTATTCATCTATTAAACTAAATGACAATTCAATTGCATCACCATGTAAATCCCATCTCCAAGTTATTTACAATCCAAATACCCACCCAGTGACTAAAAAAATAAAAAATCAATAAATATATAAATAATCAAAAATAATATATATAAACCGGTCTCTCAACAGAAACCCTTCTCCCCCTCATCTGCATATGGGCTGTTTCATGATCAGGGTACCAGGTTAATTCTGTCAAATTGTGGACACTTTTTCCAAAAATAGTACATAAAACTTCAATGTTAGAAGTTTTTAATGGTGCTACCATATTCTGTGAAGCTGTCAATACCATTTATTTCACACAAAAATAACTATTTGGTCCAAAATAATGAGTTTTTTCAGGATTTATTTGACATTTATCAGTTCCAATTTAATTAATGGGTGTTTTGATTTGGATTCTCACATAAAAATTATGACCTAAATTTAAAATAAGAGTTTTTTTTATTTGAAATATATAATAAAGTTGTAATTTAAAGTCCAAATATTAACAATCGGTGGAAAACAAATTCACAGAATGGTAATAATCAATTATGTTATTTGTCCGTCCAAAATGTCCTCTCCGGAATTGAAACACATCAACATGGGCAGTTTAGAAAATATAACACTATGTTGATCTCTTTTACACACCCAAGCATGTACATGTTGGCTGTGAAATGAATATGTGAACTTTTGTAACCAACAGTTCTTGTATGCTGAAATCCAAGAAGGCGATG